>CAMOHE010055478.1:0-75357 GCA_946598075.1 Artocarpus hirsutus
TTTAAATAAACCACCACGTCACCTCCCGTACTCCGGGGCGTGACATAGCATAGAGTTGATCCTTGTTATTATAGCCATCATTACAAGAAAAATTACATTTAACGATATATTATTTACCACATGTAGCTTTTAATTGTCGTTAAAAAATACATAAAACGACATCTCTAATAAAGATATCGTTAATAATATTTGAAATAATAATTAATGACATCTATATAGATGTCGTATTAAAGGTCTCCTTTTAACGACAATAGTTTAGTGTCGTTAAATTATTTAACGACAAATAGGAGATGTCGTTAAAGCCTTGGAGATTTCACGGCATCCCTTATAGACAATATATTGACCAATGTCGTCTATAAGGGGTGTCGTAAAATCTCCAAGGCTTTGACGACATCTCCTACTTGTCGTTAATAATTTAACAACACTAAACTATTGTCGTTAAAAGGAGACCTTTAATACGACGTCTATATAGATGTCGTTAATTATTGTTTCAAATGTCGTTAATGATATCTTTGTTCGATATGTCGTTGTATGTACTTTTTAACAGCATTCAAAAACTACATGTCGTAAATAATATGTCGTTAAATATAGTTTTTCTTATAATGCATGGGTAAAATTATAGCTGGATTCAATGTCACCTTTGGATTTTCCCATTGATTATGCCACAATGGTTAAGAAAAATGTGATCACAATAAAAGAGAAATACAAGAAAATGGGACTGGATTAATTCTTTTTAATTTTTTTCTCTTGTAAAAGGAGGAACAGAAAATGGTTTTGGGTTTGGAGCAGGAGAGAGAAAGGGTGAGAATGAGAGAGAAAATTGGGGAGAGAATTGGAAGGGAGGATTTTAATTAGGAACGTCGTGGTGGGTGGCTAAGTTAAGCAAATAATATTTATGGAAAAAAACTATCGAAGGTAGTAGTGGTCAATTTGATAAAGACCGATTCTCTAGTACTGTTTTTCAATTTTATCATTCTTATGAAAAAGTTTGAAACATACAATTTCAATTAATATAAATAAACCATTGTTTTCAAGTATTTTATGTTAGGGTTATACAAACACATGTTATTTAAAGGTATTTTAACCTTTTTTTGTTGAGAAATATGGTATGGATCAAATAAAAAAAAAGTGGTAGAACACAATAGTGGTAGTAAAAAAAATGGTATATCACCGAAGTTACTTAGGTGGTAGCCTAGTAGCATTGGGGCTTATTTTCAAGAAATTTAGTACTGGGGTGGTTTCATATTTGTCTAATGAAAAGCATTTGAAACCCTACTCAATATTTAAGAGACAGAGAAATTTAAGAGACAAAGAACAAACGGCATCAAGAACTCTAAAACGACAAGAAAAACATAAAACGATCAGAAGATTAGGAGAATGCAAGCGAGTGCCGACTGCCGAATAGCGACAATAAAGATTCAAACGCTCAAAAAGGAAAAGATCAACGAGACGAAAGAAGCAAGTGGTTCAAAATAATATAAAAATATATAAATGCCTATAATTTGAACGGAGAATGAATTTTTTGTGGGAAAAAAAAAATGGTGCACCAAATAAGTGAACGAAAATTCAAATTAATAAACCAAACAGGGATAAGATTGTTTGCTCTAATGGCATCAAGGTATTTGAATGGAATGAGGTTTTGAAGGAGGTTGCAGATTTAGTCCTGCCTCGTTTAAAAGAAGAAAAAAAAAATAACAGGCCAGTAAATAAAAATGATGATGGAGTTCAAGCACGACAAAAAAGACGAAAATCAGGCGTCCAAGGATACCGGAGAACCAACGACAGTAAAATGATGAACGACACTAAAATAGAAACGACAACAATACTTAAACGACAACTGGAAGGCAAACAAAAACCGTGTTACGACGGAAAAGGATGCAAAATCAAACCTCAATAGCTAATATAAAGGTGAGAGAAAACGTACAAATGGCAACAAAGGAAGATTGAAAACATAAGAAACAGACTTAAAATTGACATGAAAAGGCAATATATATATATATATATATATATATAAAGTTTAAAATTCGAGCAAGAAAAAATAAGGGAACGACAATGTAAATCTAAACGAATAAAGCTAAAAATATAAAAATAAAATTTGAAACAAGCATTTGATAATCCCCTCCTGAACAGGATAAGTTCCTTTTCTGAATGGTCTATAGGCGACAGGTCAAACGTTTCCTTTTGGGAAGACAATTGGATCAGGAATTTAGGCCTTCTCAAGGAAGTTGCCTCGTCCCCTATTCCTGATAATCTCTATAATGCGAAGGTAAAAGATATGGTGGATCTGACTGGGGATTGGAATTGGAATCTGATAACCCAATTCATTCCTCAGGATATTTGTCAAAAAATTGCTGCTATTCCTTGCCCAAGCGAAGGAGCTGGAGAGGACATGGAATACTGGAAATTGACCTCAAGTGGTTTATTTAGTTCTCGTTCAATCTATGAAGCCCTTATGTGTGATAATTGGGGAGAAGAGAGCTCTCTGTGGAAGTCTATTTGGGGCTGTAAACTCCCTCTTAGGATCAATTTTTTATTGTGGATCTTTGCTCATGGTCGTCTCCTCACTAGAGAAAGAAAGTTTAAATGTGGCCTAACTGAGTCTAACATATGCCCTCGGTGCAATGAAGCAGTCGAAACTGATATTCATGCTCTAAGAGATTGCCCGATTGCTCATTCTTTGTGGAGTTCCTTGATTCCGCGCAGCTGGTCATGGTTTTTTAATATCCAAAGAGTTAAGTGGATTGATTTTAATTTAAAGATTTCCAGTAGCAGATTTGGTTCTAGCCCTTAGAATGTGTTGTTTGCCTGCACTCTTTTTTTACTCTGGTCTTGGAGAAATAGAGAGGATCACGAAGTTGAGTTTATTAGACCTGCTAATTGCTTTGCTGCTTCTTGCAATTTTGCCTATCAAGTGAACAAGGCATGGGATTTGTTGAACATCAGCAAGGTCTTTGTTACTAAGAACCTTCGTTTCATCAGGTGGTGTCCACCTACTAATGACTATGTGAAACTCAACATGGATGGAGCATGTAAGGGATGTCCAGGACCGATGGGAGCAGGCGGAATTATTCAGGAGGGATCAGGAGTTTGTTTAGGTGGTTTTTTCAAAACAATCGAAACTAGAACCGCTATGGAGGCAGAGCTTTGGGCGTTAAAGCATGGTCTTGAGTTGGCTTGGAACCTAGGCCATCGTAAGATTCTAGCAGAAATGGATTCTACTTTGGCCCTGAACATGATCAATTCTTCGGACTATTCCCATGGTCATCTTGCCAGATTAATTAGGGACAGTAAAGGGCTTTTGACTAGAGAGTGGATTATTTCCATAGGGCACGTGTATAGGGAAGGCAACAAGGTTGCCAATTGGCTAGCCAATAGAGCGATTGAGAGAAACCAGTCTTATGTCTTTACTCAAAACCCTTCGGTAGGCCTGTCGAGCTTGATTAGAAGCGATGCTTTGGGTGCTTCTTCTCCTAGACTCTGTGTTCGGAATGGCTCCTAAGCTCTTGTTGTTTTTTTTCTCTCTCCTTTTTGGGTCGCGGTTGATCTCGTTCTCTCACCAAAAAAAAAAAAGAAAAAAGGCCAAAGTAGCATCAGAGAAGAAAATAGTGCCCTTAAAAGGAATGGAATGGAATTGGAGACCCTTTGGCTCTCTGCATAATCTGCACTGTAGTCAAAATCCTTCTATATATATATATATATATATATATTCATATATCAGGACATTGGCTCCCATCATTATTATCGTTTCAAACGCAATCAATATTTCCATCTCATTACATTAAACAGCCTATATGGTACGTTGAGTATGTCAGATATGCTTCCTTTTTGTCTGATTTCCCTTCAAAAAGTGCTTCAGACATTTTTCTTTTTCTAGCAACGAAAGGTGGGATATGCTCCCCTCTATAATTTTATTATAAACACGTATGTATACATTTATGTATAAGATTTTACACGTGTCTTTCCTTTAAATAATATAAAAGAAGAAGAGTAACCACATCTGTATTCTTTTCATATGTGCATATATTTATGTATAACATTTTATATGTGTCTTTCCTTTAAATAATGTATAAGGAGAAGAGTAGCCGTATCTGTATCCTTTTTATATATGCATGTATTTATGTATAACATTACTCTTATTGTAATATCTCACTACAACAAATTTGAGATTA
Organism: Artocarpus hirsutus; assembly: GCA_946598075.1. NCBI lineage: Eukaryota > Viridiplantae > Streptophyta > Magnoliopsida > Rosales > Moraceae > Artocarpus > Artocarpus hirsutus. The sequence continues at coordinate 4,170 of CAMOHE010055478.1, forward strand.
TACGACTTTTATTTAACAATCGTTTCTCAAAAATCATCGTGATAAGAAAAAAAACGAGGCGAGTTACGCCCGCGAAGACAAAAACCGTCGTGGTATTGGCGGGAGCTACCACGACGGTTTTTATAAAAACCGTCGTGAAAGGTGGAAGGCCTTCTACGACGGTTTTTGTAAAAACTGTCGTGGAAGGCCTTTCACGACGGTTTTTTACGGAGGCTTCCACGACGGTTTTTAGTAAAAACCGTCGTGAAATGTTCTACATGTTTGAAATTTTTAATAGTCGTCAAAATTTAATCTTCACGAAGGTTAAATTTGGGCGTGAAACTAAAATTTTGAAACCTCAGAGCCTTCCACGACAGTTTTTAGTAAAAACCTCGGGGCCGTCGTGAAAGGTGCAAGGCCTTCCACGACGATTTTTGTAAAAACCGTCGTGGAAGGCCTTTCACTACGGTTTTTAGTAAAAACCGTCGTGAAATATTCTATATGTTTGAAATTTTTAGTAGTCGTCAAAATTTAATCTTTCACGAAGGTTAAATTTAGGCGGGATACTAAAAATTTCAAACCTCGGGACTTTTCACGACAGTTTTTATAAAAACCGTCGTGGAAGGTCTGAGGTTTGAAATTGTTAGTATTCCGCTCAATTTAACCTTTCACGACGATTTTTATAAAAATCGTCGTGAAAGGTACCAAGGATTCCACAACGGTTTTTTAGTAAAAACCGTCGTGAAATGTCCCGCATGTTTGAAATTTTTAGTATCCCTCTAAAATTTAATCCCGCGCCAACGACATGGCTTTTCCTATTTATTCAAAATTTCTCTTACTCAAACCCACTAACTCTCAAACCCCTTTCTCTCTTTAACTCCTCTCCCATGACCTAGCCACCGACGAACCCAACTCCCACGGCATTCCACCGACTTTGACATTCCTCTATCACTCTCTCCATGACCTACCTAACAAACCCGATGCCCTTCGCTGCCGTTCATCCTCATCCCTTCACATTCTACCGACTCCACCATCGTTCGACTCATCCTTTGTCATTCCACCAACTCCATCGCCTTTAGTAAATTTCAAACCATTACTTTTAGTTTTAGTATTATTGTTTGTTCTAAACGTAGCATTATTTGGTTATTTTAGTGTTATTTACCTTTAGTTTTAGTTTTAATATTAGTTATATTAATTTGTTTTTTGTTATTTAGTATGTGTTACTTGTATTTGGTGTTTGAAAGAACTTTGAACAACATTTAGCATTTTGGTGTGAGAATAGATTGTTTTTTATGTGTTTGTGATGCCTAAGTATTATTGTGATACCCACCACATGTTTGGAGATCTTTGGAGATTTTTTTTAGGGGAATACAAATTTTTCATGACGTTCCACATGTTTGGAGATTTTTGGAGATTTTTTTTAGGGGAATGCCAATTTTTCACGACGGTTTTTTAAAAAACCGTCATGAAAAATTGACATTCCACCACAGTTTCTTGAAAAACAGTTGTGGAATCGAAGGCTTCCACAACGGTTTCATCGTGTTTCTTAAGAAACCGTCATGGAAGCCTTCGATTCCACGATGATTTTTTAAGAAACCGTCGTGGAATCCTTAGTATTCCACGACCGTTTTTTGAAAAACCGTCGTGGAATGGCAATTTTTCACGATGGTTTATCAAAAAACCGTCGTGAAAAATTACTATATTACAACCCCTTCCCGCATCAATTTTTATATTATACGACGGTAAAAAACTATCGTGAAAACTCCATGTCGTACTATGATTGAAGTTTTCATGACGGTTTTTTAACCGTCGTAAAATTTTTTCACGACGGTTATAAACCGTCATGGAATCCACAATTTGTAGTAGTGTCTGCCTGCGTTCAAATATTCTTCATAAGAAATGGTTTTATGATCAGAGAAATATTAAGATCTAAAAAATTTTAAAAAAATTAAAAAAAAATTGGATTTCATTATCTCAATGATGAAGAAGAAAAAGAGCAATAAGATGTTGATCATATAAGATTTTTTAAGTTGTTACTATCCAAACCATGAGCCAAAGGACGATGATATCTAATAAACCCAAATATCGTAAAATTAAAACCAAACACGCCTTACCCGGTCAAGGCATTGACAAAGAGCCAGAACTAAACTAGCCAGCCAAACTCCTTCTCTTGACCTCTGCATAAGAACATATTTTGTCAATATCATCATATTAACCAAAAACAAAGATACGAAAGGAGAAGCTTATTAACGTTTATGAACATTTAAAAGAAAAACATATCACGATCACCTTTCGAAGTATGGTTGCAGGCATACATCGCCTTATATTCGACTTCATCAACTCTACTACGAGGTGAAGAGTTTGGATTACTAAAAAAAAAAAAAAGAGAAAATAATCACCTTTCGAAGTAAAAAGCTAATGGAGCAACACAAAGAGCAGCAACCACATGTCTGTAAGCCATGGGAGCAAAAATGAACAACTCTTGACAAAACTTGCATTCCTATTGCGAAGACTTGAACTAGTAACATAGCCAACACTATTTGTGACCACTTGAACCATTTCTTTGCCAAACCCATCGTTACCCTTATAGTAATATATTCTTATAGAGAGAGGAAGAGAGGAGAGAGAGAATTTGTACTATGTGAATTCTAAAATCCTAGAAGGAGTAGGAGAAGAAGAATGTGGGGGTCAAAGAGAGAAAGAGAGGGATATAAATACAATTGCTTGGCTTTGGAAGATCCAGCGGAGGCAGAGATGGCTATACAGAGGTCATGCCATACGTCAGATGGGGCCAGTTTAGTAATATTTTTAAAATGAGTGAAAATAGTTTTGTTTTAAAAAATAAGAATTTTTAGAAAATTATAGTGAGAGTGTTTAAATGGGGAATTTTGTTAGGAAAATCTCCTATCATCACTGCTCCTAAAAGAGAATTCTAGTCCATCCATATTGCCATCCGTCACTGCATTTTTGCTACTAATTTATTTTAGCATGTGAAAGCTCTACACTGTAAGGCTTTTTTTGGGCGGTTCTTTTTTAATATATATATGTTTTGTATATATGTATTTCGGATTCTGATAGCTTAACAACATGTGTCAAGATCTTTGTGTGGCCAACTAGCTTTCGAATTTGAACCTCTTTTTTTGGTTGTGAAAGGATACATGAACATATATATACACATTACAAATGCATTCCCAAGTTGTTTGTGAGTTGTTATTTGAGGAAAGTTTGAGAATTAAGAGGGGTGCCACAAACAAAAAATAGTGTTTTGATTCAATCTCGACCGTTGATTCTTGTGAGTCATTATTGGCGATTGAGGTTATCTCGCTAATTACTTGAATCAACCGGAGAGGCGTTTTTGGGCCACGTAACCTTAGCAAAAAAAAAAAGTGGTGAAGTGATTTGAATCATTAAGATGATAACATTTAGGTTGTGTTTGGTTCAAGCATTCTTTGAACTCAATGAACTCAAATTTGAATTCGAGTATCAAAAATCCTTCGGATACATGTTTGTTTCCCCCAAAATTCAAATTATTTGAGTATCAAGAATCCATTTAACGGTGATTTGAGGGCTCAAGTTCTCAAATAACTCAAACTCAGAGTTCTAAAGTTTTAACTGTAGATTCACCGTCTACAATCACACTATTAGATTCTTATGGGGCATTTCGCGCATTCAAAAAAGTATCTAGTGCATGTAAGATTTTTTTTTTGTTTCAACAAAAATTCTAAACACTAATAAAAGAAATGGCATAATTAATTGAAAAACAAATTTCTATTAAAGATAGGGGGTTTTGTTTGAAGCAAAGTGATCTCCAACTTATGCCTAACAATAGCAAAAGACAGCGACCTCAAATAGTTTTGGTCGATGCACTTTTTGCAAATGGCTTTGTAGTCTGCATATGAGTTTTAAGCAAAGCTAATGACCATCATATCTATGCTGTCTATAAAAATGAGAGAGTTTCAATTTATCAAGGATAATTTTAGAAAAAGAAATTAAAAATATAAATTACTCTATGAACAGAACATCATTTTAAAATGTCATATCATATAAATCATATCATCCTAAAAGAATATGTTAATTTTTGCAAATGGCTTTCTAGTGGGGAAATGAGTTGAACTAAACATATTAACAACCATATCTACTAGCTATGAAATGAGAGAGCTTCAATCTACTAAAAATAATTTATCAAAAGAAATTAAAAAAAAACCTCTATAAATACATAATTTTAAACCGTCAAATCATATAAATTATATTATATTAAAGAAATAAATATGCTAATTTAATAAAATCTGATAAAAATCTAATAGTTCATAACTGGATTCTAGTATTAAGGTGTTTTCACCAAAATTTCCATCAATTATATCCAACAATTGACAGATGAAATTTCAAAAATCTCAATCTAATGGGATTTTGATCCCTTATATGGTGATGGGTAATATTGGACAACAGTCTGTCATTCATCTTATGGAAGAGAAAGGGCCACGTGGTGACTTTACACCATTCAAACATGTAAATGAACTAAACCAATGGTTAAGTGGAGTTTGGCGTATTAGAAGACAGAAAAGATAATTTATAGTCATAGAATATTCCTCTAATAATAGTCATTATCGAATTTAAAAAGCTCTGTAGATCCAATCTTCTGAAAGGACTTCTAAAAAAGAGAGAAACCTGATTTCGGTTGGTGACTTTCCTACTTAGCTTTATTTTTTTTTTCTTTGAAAGGAATATCTACAAAACTATTTGATAAGGTGAATTGAGCATAATACTAAAATTATGGTGATTGGACACTAGCTTATTGTAAAGTTTTTTAAAATATATGAAGTTGAATCTGCCAAATTAAGGTGTGGACCTTGGGTGTTATAAGAGGTAAAGAGTCCACTCCATTTTTAATTTGTAAAACTATGGGCGGTTGTAACCACCTTGCAACTCGTAGAACTTTAAAACTAAAAGAATGAAGCATCACAGTCTTTTCAAGCTACAAAAGTTTATCATTCTCTCTCTCTCTCTTTTTTAGCATTTTTCAAGATTATAATAGAGTTTTTGGGAGAGTTACATAGAGATACAACAATGGGCCGACTCGAGCCCGTCTTGCTACAGTGATGGGCCGAGCCAGCACGGGCCTGACACTGTTCACGACCCGGCTCATAAATATTGATAGGCTAGGCTGGGCCAATATAATGGCCCATGAAAAATCATAGGCCGGGCGGGGCTAGGCCTGGGCCAGGCCGGGCTAAGCTTGGGCTAGGCCGGGTCGGGCTAGGCTGGGCCTGGGCCAGGCCTGGCCCCGGCCTGGCTAAGCCTGGGCTAGGCCGGGCCGGGCCTAGCCAGCCTGGCCTATCTAGGCCCATAATGAACAATATTTTTTATGTTCTTTTTTGTTTTTAGTAATTTTATAAATATCTTATATATAATTTTTTCGATTGTACTCTTTCTTTCTTACCAAGGTTTTGTCCCATTGAGTTTTCCTTAGAAAGGTTTTTAACTAGGGAATCGTTAATAAAATATCCCTTTTTATATTTCCTTTGACTATTCAAACTTTTATATTTGTTAACTTGTTTAAAAATTCAAAAATAAAAAATAAAAAATAAAAATAAAAAATTTAAAAATTACATGCTTAGATGGGCTGGCTCATTTAAACCTATGATGGGCTAAGATGGGCCGGCCCATTTAAGGCCTATAGCACGGCCTGACACGGCCCATGGCACGACCCGGCACGGCCTATGAAGAATTGACCCGTGGGCAGGGCCCGGCCAAGGTAATTTTAATATAGGCCAGCACGCCCTGACCCACAAAATTAATGGGCAGGGTCGGCCTGGCCCGCGGCCCAAGTGGGCCTAAGGAGAACAGGTCAGGCCGGCCTATTCTTACATCATTAGGAGAGTAGTGAGAACCATTGGTTAGAATTGTTTTTACTGTAGCATGTGAGAGCTTTATATTATAGCGATTTTTTTATTGTTAATGTAACATATGAGAGCTTTACACTATTTATACTTGAAAAAGTGGTATGGACCACTAAGTGTCAAACACAAGCTAAGTATTAAAATAGCAGACTAACAGTAAGAAAAATAATTTGCATCTATGACTCATGGGTTTATAATCACGTTATTCATAAAATTATGAGACTTAGTTTAGTATGTGATATACTTTTTAGACTGGGTCTTACTGTTTTGTTAATAGTGGGACTATAACATCATGGAGTTAAATAAGATGATCTAACAGTAATTTTTTTTTTGGCCATCAGATTTATTAAGAAAAAGTAATTTTTGACCAAACTTGACAGTTTGAAAATGAGCACTATTAGTAAGAATAATCCCCTTTTTTCTGTTCGTAGATATAAAATGATCTTCATTGGCTCCTTATTAACAATCTTCACACGAATTCTCATGAGTTTGGATTATAAAGATACATTTGCTTCTTGGCTAGGAAACCACTATCCTATGTGTTGGTAAATCATCATTTTCTTTTCAATGCAATGGTGAATCATCAAGTTGTTAATTGCAAGAGATGCTTTTCTCACTTCTCATTTTTGGGCCACTTTTTTTTTTTTTTTTCTCATTCTGGGCAGTAGACTTTGATCATGACTTTTGAGTGGACAAAGTAGTGATATTAGAGAAAGAAAAGAGAAAAGCAGAGAAATTTTGAAGGTACCCAACCTAAGATTTGTTTCAATGTGTGTTTGTGTGCGAGCAAAACTAATAGATACTTCCAAAATTAGATAGAAGTTGTAAAGATTTGTTTCATTATAAAATTAGATAGAATTTTAGATTTGTTTCATTGTAAAGACTTAGAAAGTTGCAGGTAAATTGTCAAAATTAAAAATTTATTGGACAAGTTGTCAAAGTTTAGTGGACAAGCTAATAAAAGGAATACAGTCTGGTTAGAGTACTTTTATGTTTTTGTGTTTATCTTTCTTTCTGAAATGCATCACACTGTGACAATTCACCTATTAATGATCAACACTATATTTCTAACTAGCAAAATTCCAAGTTGATCACAAACCCAACCCAAAAAATATATGGCATTTGAGCCTGTAAAAGTTATATGCATTTATATATATAGCTCACAGGAAGGGCCAAAAAAAAGTAAATGTAAATGTTTTTGAATCAATATTGTCAAATTTTTGAATTTTGTTCCTTGGTACTAATTCATAAATGATCCATTGGCTCCTTATTAACAACCTTCACATGAATTCTCACCTTCCTTCACATTTTGAACCTTCTCTTTGGCTATATAAACTTGTACATTTCCTTGTACTCCATAAATTGGTGTTCATTTAATTTTGCATTTGCCCATAATAAGTTGAACAAAATGCCATTGATCAAGAGGCACAAAAGCAAGGCAGGTATAGTAAGCCTTTCAGCTAGCTTGCCTGATGATGTTTGTGGTTTTTTTGCAGGAAGTACATTTGTGGTGAAGTGCACGACCGATCTGAATAAGGATTTGCAAGAATCGATAATGGAGATGATCCGAGATGTGGGTGGTGTCTGTGACTAGAATGACATTGAGGAGTTGGTTTGCTGTTATATTGCTCTTAACTCATCTGAGGTTCACCAGGTTGTTAGAGAAGCTTTTCTCAGTTTGGCCTCTATTCTTAGTTGACTTTTTTTTAGTCGTGTCACTAACTAGACAAATATATCTGTTTTAATTCAGTCCTTGTAAGCTCATAAAGAAGAAAGAAGGATCACTCATCTTTTATAGAGTTGCATTAACAGACCTAAAATGATCAGGATGATTCTATGTGACCAATCGATAGTTGTACGTATATGAGATTTTAGCTCATTTCTCAATTGAATGTAATCATGATTCATGACTATAAGTAGGCAAATTTTAAGAAGAAAATCTACTTTTATTGTGACCTCAACAAGGAACAGGAAAAAGAGAAAGAAAAGGGCGTAAAATTTTTACTTCTTATTTGGATTAAAAAAGATGTAGCTTTAGATTCTATTCTTCAAATCAACAGAGTTATAATATTGGCATTTGATGGTATTGAATTTTACAAGATAGATATTAATGAACAAAAGCACTAACTTTTTAAACGAGCGGTTTTAACCATCAATTACAACTGTGATGCTACAGTGTAAAAGCACTCATAATATTACAGTTTTTAAAGCAAAACTGTTGGTTCCAACCGTACTTCCAAACAGCCTAATAAAATACAGTCAAAGCTTTACTGTGCTCTTATGAACAGCTTGATCTTTACCATTAATATTAGTATCCATATCATTGTCTTGAGTAGGGGAACTACTTCGTACAACTATGGCTGTCAGCTGAGATCCTATAGGCTCCTTGTTTGTTCTCGCTTGTTCCTCATCAGCTTCCGCCTTTTGCTGAGCCAAGCTTTTTATCTCCTTTCTTTGTCCCCACAAAAAGGAGTACAAACCAGGTATGATAAAGACTATGCCAAGCAAACTGCACAAATTAAAAAACAAAACAAATTCAATCCAAAAGTGTTAGCTTTTTGTTAATAAAAAAGATGCCAATTTGGTGAAAATGTTGAAAAATGCATTTATATGATTATTAGTTATGCAACAATCACAAGAGCAAGAGTGACATAAATTCTATCAGGGTGATAAATAAAAGTGCTTGAAAGATTCATGTATATAAGAGGAAAACAGATCATACATTCCAACTCTGATGGCTTCACCAAGTATAAGAGCTTCTGACAAGGCCACAAAGATTAGAGTGAGCGGGTTAAACATAGAAGGATAAGTGGAACCTCGTTTCGAGATTACCCATAAAAGTATGCAGAATGTTGCTGCTGTAGCAAGTGATCCCTATACAAGTCGAATTTTGACATGTTATTATGTATTTGGTAGACTTCCAATCCAAAGAAAATAGAAGTTATTAGACATTGATTCTTCTGTTCATGTTGAAAACTGACATTATATTCATATTATAAGTTCATAGCTTGAATTTGCCAAGACACAATCATATGACATTCTTAGAATAAATCAAAGATATGTCAAATAACGATAATGGATTAGTACTAATCAAGTTGATAAGCAACTTCTTTCATAGTAAATTAAATATCATATTTGTAGTAATCTCACCGAGTAGATTATAGTAACTAGCTGCAGATTCCAGCCCAATTTCCATGCGGCTTTGTGCCTATCCAAACATAGGCCTATAACCAATGATTGAAGGGATGCTATAATGCATGTCAACATAGTTGCCCAATATTTGAATGGAAAAACTTTGTGCAACTTAACCTGCAAAAATAAAACAATATAAAAAACAAAAAAAAATAACGAAAGAATAGAAAAATTTTAATCTTGCCAAGTCATGGCCACTTAGTATGACATTCATCATCTTCTGTCTTTTAACTGTAATTAACCACTATAAAAGATGAAAGGTAAAAACTTGGTGGGGAGGGAGGGGGGTGTAAATGGTAATAATGTGTGAATGATGCATATATGAACTTACTTGCACTATAAACCATGCTGAATAGGAAAGGCAGCTTCCGACCAACATGAATGTGCCCCGTGCCCAATGGGCATAGGCTGTCTTGACAGCAATATGAGATTTAATATGGTGGTGACCAATATGGAATTCTTTACTCTTGTAAAGACTAGCTGTTAAAGCTCCAGCAACACATAACAATGCCCCAAGTGTCTTCATTTTACCTGCTCTTGTATGTAGTTTCAGCTTCTCTATTCTACAATCATAAAAAAATATATTATTATTATTATAATTATATTGGTATACAACTTAACTTTGTGATCAATCCTAATTGGGCACTAAAAATTTTTGGAAAATTTTACTAAAATTTTCATTAATAAAAGTGTCTAATTAATTACCTAGTGATGATGGAGAAGACAAAAGTGACAATGGGAATTAAGCTGAGGAAATTGGAGGCATATGTAGCAGTTGTGTCTCGGAGACCATAATAGAACATTCCCATGGCCAATGTTATCCTGCATATGCATGCAACAAGTGAGATCTAGCAACTGACAAAAATTGATGATTGAGTTGGCAAATTTTGTGAAGTAATATTCTTGCAAAAAGAAGTTGAAGCTGCAGAGTGGACCATATTAGAAATATATATATATATATATATATATATATATTATTCCAACTGTGTCAGATATAGCCAAGTTAAAATTTTTTTTTAGTTTTATTGATTTTGAAGTCCAGGGGAACCTCTTAATATCTAAAAAGCACTTTTGTGCCAAACAGGTTTAAAACGCCAAGTGGAAAACGATGCCTAGCCATCTGTAGTCACCGTTGCTGGTATTAACGAATTGATTCCCTGAAATTTAATCAATTTTATCTTCTTTTTATTTTATTTTTTAATAAGTTGCTCGAGAAAAGTAAGAAGATGCAATGAGCCATTTAAATCTTTGAAAACCATGCAGTCCTTTTTTGTCGCCTTTAAACAAGATGATCATAATTCATAAAAAGCTCATTATGAGCATCAAAAGAAGAAAACTTCAAAAAAGAATAAAATCTCAAAGTATCATTCACCAGTGGAAATTTGGTCACAATTATTCTGTCACGTATGTGTACGTAGTTTGACCTCATATTTTATTTTTTCAGAATAAAGGCCAAAATAGCATCAGAGAAGAAAACAGTCCCCTTAAAAGGAAAGAAAAAAAAAAAGGCAAAACAAAAAGCAGCACATAGGAATGGAATTGTAGACCTTTGGCTCTCTGCATAATCTGCTCTGTCCTCTGAATCCTTCTATATATATATATATATATATTTATATATTCATATATCATGACATTGGCTGCCATCATTATTATTGGTTCAAAGGCAATCAATATTTCCATCTCATTACATCAAATAGGTACGTTGAGTATGTCAGATATGCTTCCTTTTTGTCTGAGATATGTTATTATTGCTTTCTGATTTCCCTTCAAAAAGGGCCTCAGACATTTTTTTTTTCTAGCAACGGAAGGTGGGATATGCTCCCCTCTATAATCGTATTATTAACATATATGTACACATTTATGTGTAAGATTTTACACGTGTTTTTTCTTTAAATAATATAAAAGGAGAAGAATAATCATATCTGTATCCTTTTTATATATGCATATATTTATGTATAACATTTTATACGTGTCTGTCCTTTAAATAATATATGAGGAGAAGAGTAACCATAACTGTATACTGTTTATATATGCATTTATTTATGTATAACATTACTCTTATCGCAATATCTGCCTGCGTTTAAATCTTCCTCATAAGAAGAGGTTTTATTATCAGAGAAATATTAAGATCTAAAAAATTAAAAAAAAAAAAAAAACTGGATTTCATTATCTCAATGATGAAGAAGAAAAAAGAGCAATAAGATGTTGATCATATAAGAATTTTTAAGTTGTTACTATCAAAACCATGAGCCAAAGGATGATGATATCTAATAAACACAAATATCGTAAAATTAAAACCAAACACTCCTTACCCCGTCAAGGCATTGACAAAGAGCCAGAACCAAACTGGCCAACCAAACTTCTTTTGGTGACCTCTGCATGAGAACATGTTTTGTCAATATCATCATATTAACCAAAAAGAAAGATATGAAAGGAGAAGCTTATTAAAATATATGAACATTAAAAAGAAAAACATATCACGATCACCTTTCAAAGTATGGTTGCAGGCATATATGGCCTTATATTTGACTTCACCAACTCTACCATGAGGTGAAGAGTTTGGATTTTTCAAAAAAAAAAAAAAAAGAAAAAGAAAATGATCACCTTTCGAAGTAAAAAGCTAATGGAGCAACACAAAGAGTAGCAACCACATGTCTGTAAGCCATGAGAGCAAAAATGAACGTCCCATCAACGAGAACAATTCTTGACAGAACTTGCATTCCTGTTGCGAAGACTTGAACTAGTAACATGGCCAACACTATTTGCGACCACTCGAACCATTTCTTTGCCAAACCCATCTATACCCTTATAGTAATATATTCTTATGGAGAGAGAAAGAGAGAAGAGAGAGAGTATTTGTACTATGTGAATTCTGAAATCCCGAAAGGAGGAGGAGAAGAAGAATGCGGGGGTCAAAGAGAGAAAGCGAGGGATATAAATGCAATTGTTTGGCCTTGGAAGATCCAATGGAGGCAGAGATGGCTATAGAGATGTCATGCCGTATGTAGATAGGGATTTTAAATAGTTTTATTTTAAAAAATAAAAATAAAGAATTAGACTGAAAATGTTTTTAAAATTTTTAATGCATAAAAATATTTTTTAAAACTCTCAAAACAATATTAAATGGGAAATTTTGTTAAGAAAATCTCATATCATCAATGCTCCTAAAAGAGAATTCTAGTCTATCTATATTGCCATCCGTCACTACATCTTTACTATTAGTTTATTATAACATGTGAGAATTTTACACCGTAATAATTTTGACTATGTAGCTGTAAGGCTTTCTTTGTGTCGGTTTTTTTTTTTTTTTTTTCATGTATATATGTGTGTTGCACATATGTATATCCGATTCTGATAGCTTAACAACACGTGTCGAGATCTTTGAGTTGCTAGCTGGCTTTTGAATTTGAACCTTTTTTTGGGTGAAAGGATACTTGAACATATATACACATTACAAATACATTGCCGAGTTGTTTGTGAGTTGTTGTTTGAGGAAAGTCTGAGAACTAAACAGAAAGAGTGTTTTGATTTAATCTCGACGGTTGATTCATGTGAGTCATTATTGGTGATTGAGGTTTTCTTGCTAATTACTTGAATCAACCGAGAGGTGTTATTGGGCCACGTAACCTGAGCCAAAAAGAAAAAGTGGTGAAGTGATTTGAATCATGAAGATGATAACATTTATTCTTTCCTTAAATATTTAGCCAACAAACTCATAGAGGAGTTTCACATGGAACTTATAATTGCCTAAATTTCGGCCATGTAACTTCTACGTGATCAATTTTAGCATCATGTGCTTTTATTTTTTCATTCTCTCCGTTTTGTTGTCCCTCTAATAAATTTTTAAAGGAACTAATAATTATTATCATGTTTTTTTAAAGATTTATTATTATTATGTTATGTAAATACATATAAACTTTATTTCAAATATATATAAACTAAATATTTAAAATACTCAAATAATTAAGTGAGGTGTCAAAAATTAATTGGATGGATGGATAAAGAAGGTTACAAAAGTGGACTCTAACTACATATGGCTGTCTTGATATAAATTAACTGACACGAATTTGAATTAAAAATTTGATTTTAAATAAAGGAAATCCAAATGATTAACTTGAATTTCATTTCTAAGAAATCCACATGAATCAATTTTTAAAATACATTATCTAGCATTTTATAATTAATTGTGAAGTGGTAGCGTGCTATGCGTATGGATTTTGTGAATTTTTGTTAGACGTAAGGTCGCCAGAATATACGTAGAATGAAATTATGTGCTTCTCTAACCACAATAATAATAAATAAATAAATAAATAAATAAAGAGTATGCTTTTTTCATCTTCGCTTTTCAGTCATGTAAAATGGCTAAAAATTTCTAGGCTTTGTAAAGGAAGGTAGTTGGAAACCTTAAAAAGTAAAGGACTAGGAGTATACTCTACAGAAACCTAACCCTAAAAGAATATTGATTTCTTTACTCAAACCAAAAAAAAGAAAGTTGCTTTAACACCTAATTATAAAGACAGACATTGTTGTTATTTTAGCCCCTAATTACTTTAATGAAAGCATTTCCTAGGAGTTTATAACGCAGATTAACACCATAAGAAAAAGAGTTCTTGATGATTAATAAAATTTTCAGAAACTTAATGATCAATATAGAATTCATCAAATGACTTAAATTCATGAACTTTGAAATTTTGTGATGAATGCGGTTTTAATTCCTATAAATACGGATAATTAATCCCCTAAACTGGTCTTTGAGTCTCTTCAACAAAAAAAAAAAAAAAAAAAGAAAAAAAGAAAAAGATGAGAGATCCTTCACCATATATTGTCGTGTAACAATAATACACTAATAAACATCATTTGAAAAAGAAAAAAAAAGAGCTATAAATGAGTTGTCGAATCTCAAAAGGCTAGAAGTAGGCCATTCACTTTGTTTTAGGTTTTAATTTATCAACTAGTATTAATCACAATTTGGATTATTTAGTCAGGCAATCCATGGCCAATAGAAACGCAACAATATTGGTGGGGGGTGTGGCCGCGGGGTGCTGGGGGCGGCGAGGCTGTGAAGATAAAAGTTCTATTAAGATAAGGATTTTGGCACATTTGTTTTCTAAACTTTTCGTATTTTTCTAACGTGGTTCTTAAAATTTTTTGTGGTAATTAAGTCCTTAAATTTAACAAAATATGATAATTAAGTCTAATAAAAAAACTTCTTTTAAAATTGGGATGAAAACAATCATGTGAAATGTACGTCACTTATTTAGAATACCTATACACCTCATTTAATTTTAATGAGAGTCAAATTATTTATTTTTATGCCCACACCTCACGGGATCTTTTTCATTTTTATTTTGACAAACGTTAGTGATTGGGGACTTAATTGCCACAATTAGTTAAGTTTAGGGACTCTATTGCTACATTTAATAGAATTTAAAGACTCAATTGTCACAAAAAAATTTAACGATCTCATTTAAAAAAAAAAAAGCCTAAAATTTAAGGGTTAAGTGTGCAAAAAAACCAAAAAAAAAAAACGAAGAATGAGAATATCCCTGATGATCATATAACACAATTAATGCATGACACATACATAATATCAAAAGCATCAGCAATGCGTAATTTGTTATATATATACATACATGGGTATATATATATTGACACTAACGTACATAAATTAATTGAGACGTGATATGCAAGACATAGGTTTTGGCTGTCATGGGCATGTGTTAATTTGATCACCTTAAGTCAAAATTATCAACTTTTCTAATGTCATCAATTGCTGGCATAAAGCATTATTTGGGCATTAAATATGAAATAAAGCATAAAAAGAAGATAAAAAGGAAAAAATAAAAACCCCATTTATGATTCATATTATAGGCACGTGTTTTTAACCCTTTTTTTTCTTAGTTTTAACTCCCGTAAAAATTCATTTAAACAAGGAATAGTTTGAATTTCAATTTGGCTAACTATTACGCTAGCTAGTTGTACCTCACATTGGATGATCCGAATAGGAGAAAATCTAAAAAAAAAAAAAAAAGAAAAGAAAAGGAAAATGGTTCTTCTTGTTATTATTATTGCTATTTATTGGGGGAGATTTTTGAAAATTACTTTTTCAAAAAATTTTATTTGGTCAATGACTTTTTTTTTTTTTTTGGTTTTTGGACATTAAAAAACGAGCTTTTTTGACATTAAAACAGTTCTAGTTTTTTTTTGTTTCCATCATAGTTAGGTCTTTCCCCTTGATACAGTCCTTTTTCTTTTTTATCTGAAAAAAACTAGGACAGTTTCGGTACTCAAAAAAGCGTTTTAAAAAAAAAAAAAAGATCATTTACTTAATTTTAAATTTTCTTTAACCTTTTTTTTTCAAAATATCCCTATTTGTTCTTATTATTGGGGTAGGGAGCTAAGGCTACCATCACATTAAGGAAAAATAAATTATCACGGTTCGAATCTTGGACCATGTACATTCACACACCTTGAACTAGGCGTCAATGTTTAAAAAAAAAAAAAAAAAGTGTGGTCTAGAAATATGCCTTTATTCACTTTTCTAGTTCCCTTGCAAAAATCACCTTTTTTTTTTTTTCTTGCTTTTTTAAAACATGTTGTTTATCTTAAATCAATATATGAAAACTTTAAGAAAGAAGTACTGGGAACAAATATTTTATATTGTTTAAGAAATATCATACATCTTTATGCTGAGAGAGAATTTGTCTATATATATATATATATATATATATTTATATATTGAATTTGTCTATTCGCATCATATTATAAGCACATGTTTTTAACCCCCCTTCTTCTTCTTCTTTCCTTTAGTTTTACATTTGAATTTTGAGCATAAATTTTAAAACGACCTACGATATTCTAAATTGTCACAGCCAAGGTGAAAATATTCACTCTTGTAATTTTTTTAAAATAAATAATATGATAATACAGTTTTTTAGTAATAATTAATATCTGTAAAGAAGGAATAGTTTGAATTCGAATTCGGCAGACTATTCGGCTAGATTAGCTGTACCCCCACATTAGATGATCCGAATAGGAGAGGATCTATAGGTTATAAAGACAAAAAAACAAAACAAAACAAAAACAAAAAAAAGGAAAACGGTACCTCTCTTCTTCTTCTTCTTTTTTTGTTTTTCTTCCCCTTTTTATTAAGTAGGGGCCTAAGGCAATCATCATATGAAGGAGAAAAATTTTATGTTGTTTAAAAAATAACATACGTCTTTATCCTATGAGAAACTTTGTCTATATTTATTGAGAATCAATAATATTGTGAATCATCCGAGATATGGGTGGTTTCTGAGATTGGAAGGGAATGACGTTAATTAGGAGTTGGCTGACTGTTACACAGCTCTTTTAACTCGTCCGATGTTCATCAGGCTGTGAGAGAAGCTTTTCTCAGTTTGAGCCCTTTTCTCAGCTGACTTTTCATCATATCTTTGGCTAGAAAAAGTAAACAGAAGATCTGTTTTAATTCATTGCAAGTTCATAAAGAAAAAAGACAAGATCCCATAATAATATTAACTATTTTAAAATTTACAAGATCCCATAATAATATTAACTATTTTAAAATTAACTTACTAATTAATTTAATTTAAAAGTATTTTACTTTTCATTGCAACAGAAATAGTCATATATTACAGTGGTCTAACAGTTTTCTAAAGCATGTATATTACTAGAGTCATACATTTTATATATTATCATAAGAGTCATACATGACAAAATTAAGTGCGGAAAATAAAGCGCGCGGTATTTATTTCTCATGACTCTAATCTAATCGTCGGCCGCTTCACCTCCAATCCATCAGTTATTACTCACAGGTTGCTTACTTCTAATATAAACATTCTTAAATAAGCTTTTGTTCAGCAAGTAGAAACTATAACTTGCAAAACATTTAAAATTAAATGTTACAATAATATGCATGTGCCGATTATACTCTGTTATGGTCTTGTCTTATTATTTTATCAGGCCGAGTAGTCATATCGGTTACGCACGATCGATAGGAAGTTAGGATTTGTAAGGTCCCAATGACGTCGTGATTAAATTTAATTTATTCTTTATTTTTAAATCTTAAGTTTTTTCGTAGGTTGAGAGGTTGGTATAACACTCTTATTTAATTCATTCTTAAAAGTTTCACTAAACAAATTGGTGAGCATGTAATATGACATGGCATGGCGTACTTTGACTTCCAATTAAACATGCTTACTACTTTTAGGAAACATTTATTTAAAACTATCCATACTGTATGCGAGATTCATACTTACCTATTTTCTCATAATAGGTCTCTCTATTTGGCCGAAATTCCTTGTCGTCTATAGGAAACAATTCTGTATAAAATAGCCATTAAGAATGTGTAAGAATGGTCTACTTTATGTTGTATTAATTTTAGCATAATCGTAACAGTTTTGATCAATCTTTTAGATCGTAATCCTTTTATCAAAGGATAATAAAAATTGTTACTTCTATTATAAGGATTAATTAATCAATTAAATCCTCATAAAGTTTACTTTTCCTTAATTGCCTTTAATCCGTGTTAAGATTAATAATTCATTAATTTAAATAATTAATTAATTAACTTATTGTTACTAAGTCTACATGACTTCAACTAATTAGATTAAAAATTATATAGCTTCTTGTTTCTTGAAATAAGTTCTAATCAAACATATTCTTAATTCATTTAGTAGGCTCGTAATTGGTTCTAAGTCTATTAAGCTCAAAAACGAGCCTAAGGTGTTCTATATATTGTATCATTTAAAACTTTAACTTGAGTGGGTTTTTGGACTAAGGTAGGCGTTGGACTCGCGCCTAGCATCGTAATATTAAGAATTTAGTGTTGATGATAGCTATTTTAGCGTTAATTTGAAAACTATTAAAGTTTATCATTTTTATCTTTTGGAAACTATATCCTTATAACTCAAAGTTTGTATCAAAATTACGCTTTAAAATATCCTCTGGAATTTGTCAAATACTAAATCTTAGACTTTTACAGTATGTTATGAGCACCATAATTTCTTGGTTTGTCAAAGGACAAGCTTCACATCAAGTCTAAGACATTATCAAATCTCCCTTTTTGTTCTTATCTTCAAAGATTCCCCTAAATAGATGTATTTTGCATTGTTGGGGGATTTCTAACTTAGCTGACAGGAAAATTTAATTTTCGACGGGTCCTTTCCTATATTTCAAATGTAGGTCACTACTAATCACAATGTAGACCGATACAGATATATGTTTTAATTGTGTATCAATTTTAGACTATTTTTAGTCTTAAAATTATTTATAGATTTAATAAAAATTTAGACTTGACTTTTTTTTGCATCTAAACTCGGTAACGATCTAGTTTTGTAACAGTGTAATGTCAAAGTTCACATAACATTTTCTACCAAAATTGATACTCATGTAACTCTATTTTTAATTTAATTGGCAATTAAGGACTTGCTGAGCAATAGAATGTTTCTCAGCATATTGCTAACTTCGTATTGCACTTAGAAATTCTTCTAACTAAATTTCTCAAGTTTTTTATAGATTGGAATTTTTTTTGCCTTAAGTCGCGGTAGAATTTGTCAATCGAATTATTAAATTATGAAAGTTAATAAATTTAACTTTAAATTTTAATATAGAATTTTGAAATAATTATATTAATTTCGTAAATCCTTCGGTCACAAAAATTAAACATGTTATTTTTAAAAAAATCCTTAACTTAAATATGTAAATTACATTATTTAATTTTAAAATTTTTTCAGTCATTGCATATGTAGTCCATTTTTTTGTTGTGCTTTTTATGAACAACTTGATCTTTAAACAATAATATTACTGTCGATGTTTTTGTCTCAAGAAGGGGAAATACTTAGCACTATTTGTGTCTATCAACTATGATTTAACAAGGTCGTTTTTTTTTTTTTGAAAAAATTACATGTAATCTATGCTTTTGAGAAATGTGTTTATTTATGTCATATTTGAAAAAGTTGTGTCGAACTATCATTCATAATATTTTTAAGTAATGTCACACTTAAAACTCAAACAAGTACGATTTTTTTTCTTAGTCATCATAAGCTTCTACCTTTGTTGAACGGAGCTTTTTATCTCTTTTTTTTTTTCACATGGAGTACACAAAGACATAAATTTTCCAATTTGAACATGTTAGGTTTCTATCGATATAAATATATAATGAATTTGATATAAAAATAAAATGTTATTTATTTATCAGTATGCAATCATGCACAAGTTTCAACTACAGTAAAAAGTACACATAATAAAATAGGTGTTAGTTTTATCACAAGTACGGTAATGTATTACTGGTAAGGATGAATATGAATGATTGAAAAAGTTTAGGAAAACAAATCATGGCTTGACCAAGTATGAGAGCTTTTGATAAGGCCACAAAAATTAGAGCTTTGAACATTAAAATGATTGCCCATGAAAGTAAGCAATATGTTGCAACTGTACTACGCAATCCCTAAACAAGCACAATTGTATATATTATAATTACATGTTCATCGAATTAAAGTAACTATTTGAGCTTATATATTACGAGAATTTTCATAAATACAATCTTTTAAAATTTACTTTTTATGAATGTCACTTATGTTTATTTATGATACAGTTTAATATGTAATATGAAAATGTGGCATAAATAAACACAATATATAAAAGCGTGGCATAACATGTAATTTTCTCATGTATCATTCCCCCCAAAACAAAATGAGTCAATTCATTCAAAAACAAAATGAGTCAATATATAAGAAAAAACAATCGGTGATCACATCCAACAACATATATGTACTAAACAAGTATTTAGGTTTATTTCACTCTTGATCCTTAAGAAATATCAATGACTTTGTTTGACCTCTAAACTTTTAACCAACACATTAATGATCCCTAAGTTTTCGAAATATTAAGCTAATGGTATCTTTGTAATGGAAACATTAAAAAAAGGGGGATTTTAGCAGGTGATGCGCATATAATTTGGTTTAAACAGCTGCTTAAATCAAAGTACCCAAAAGTAATCAAGAATTTTACTAGATTAATGAAAGGAACATAGAAGGAACAACCCAATTATTTTTGTAGACTCTCATCGGAAGGCCCGTCCAAACATTAAGGTCCAACGTAAAGGGAAACTAAAAGAGTGTTTGGGATTAGTAGTTTAAACCACTTTTTTAGTTACAAACAATGTAAAGCTGTCATATGCTATAGCAACAATAAAAAAAATCGCTACAATGTAAAGCTCTCACATGTTACAATAAAAACAGTTCTAACCAACAGTTCTACCACCCTGCCAAACACCCTATAAGGTTTGTACTATATAGAGTAAGTTAGGTGGTGTAACACTTTTCATTGTTACTAATATGTTTAATCATTTTTTTTATTTGATTCATACCATATTTTCTAACTAAAAAGAGAAAATATACTTTAGATAGCATAAGTTTACTTAGCCCCAATTTAAAAATACATTTGATCAATTATTTCTTTATACTCATAACAGTAATAAAATTGAAAAATATTACTGTAGAAAGGGTTTTCTCATTGAGCCACATGATATATAATTGTCAGTAGATTCGGTTTATCTTCTTCCATTAGCTTCTTTCACTTCCATTACATTTTGTAAAAGCTTAAAAGCCCTAAAAAGAATATTTGGAATTTGCAAAATCTCCCTGTATAATCTGGTTTAGCTTACTTCGTTTACCGTATAGTCAACATGACGTTCTCCTAGAAATTAACAAAATGCGACGTCCAATTTCTAGTCGTAAATGTTGCTTTCTGCTCAAAGTTTAAGGTCGTTTAGAAAAACGACTTGTTACTTCCCCTTGAGTTTGTGTCGCTTCTTCTTTTTTATCGGTCCAAGTAAACATTTTTTATCAATCGAATATCCAATGTTTTCTGGTTTGTTCAATTGTTCAGACAACGGTGTGCGGTTCCTTAACTTCTGTTCTTAATCATTGGAAACGACATGTCGTTGAATTTGATATTTTGCTGTCGTTTATCCATTGAATGACATTTGGCCTATCGGCCTAAATCCGATTCATTTCACAGCCGATTTACAGAGAGGAAGAGAGAGGGGGAGTGAGCAAAGATGAAGACGATTCAGCCGATGCTTAATTCGAATCCCGCAAAACCAGCGCCGCCATTTGTACGGCCCTTTCTCACGTCGAGAATCTCATCACCGGAATTACTAAGTGTCACCGGTACAAAATGAGGTTCGTCTATGCCCATTTTTCGGTCAATGCCTCCATTACCAATGGAAGCAAGTCCATCGAGATTCGTAACTTTTTGGGCGAAAAGAAGGTAACTGTGTGTTTTTTTTTTTTTTTTTGATAATTTTGTTGTTTGATCTCTTGGAATCTGATTTGCTTTACTGAGTTTATCTGCGACGAAATTTTTGTGAACGAAATTAGATTAAAGTTATATTTGTTTGATAATCTGCGCTGTTGATTGGTTTACTTCCTTACTCAATTGCTTGCTCTGTTTCTGTGGATTTATGGCTAAATTGGATTAGATTAAAGTAGGTTTAAACTTAATTCATTTTGTGTTGTTTGCATGGTGACGGTTTGGAATTCGGACCAGATGGGTTTGTTTTTTTGGTAATATACTTGAATCTGTGACGTTATTGAAAAAATGTGGAGTTTTTTGGTTTTAGTTTTAAGTTTTTATGTGAAATACAAATGAAGGTGGCTTTATACTTGTAATGGCTGATTTATTGTTTGTGTGATTTGTGCAGTATATATGTGGTTTTAACATTGGTTTTGTGTTATTTGTGTGAATGATTTGTGCAGTATAAACCGACTAAGTAACTTTCGTATTAGGAAGACAAATGTGTTTGTAGATAGAGTAAATTTGTCTGGCTTTTTTGTTTTTGTATGTTCTCATATCTGGTTGGTGAACATTGAACAACAGTAGCTGATAGTGAGTTATTAATTGTAGCATTTTGATGAAAGTTCAATCCATACTGTAAAATGCTTTTGGGTATTGAAAATGTATCAGTTGCAAATAGGACTTGTTTACTGTTGTTCTTCTTTGTTTAAGTAAATGGCGTTCCATTAACACTGCTTTTTTTTTTTTTTTTTTTACTGTAACAGGTAGTTTGGCCTCTTTTCTTGGTTGACTTTTTTCTTGTCATGTCCTTTAACTAGACAGATATATCTGTTTTTAATTCAGTGTCTTGTAAGTTCACAAAGAAGATGATAGGGATACACAAAACAGACGAGCGAACAGCTATGGAGATTTTTATTAACTTGTAAAACGGATACAATACACGTAAAGGCGGAGACAGAAAAATTAGTTAGGAGGCGTAGAATGTGTATTGATATTATTAAGAAAAATTAATTGAAAGAGATATAAAACTTTTAAAGGGACGAAACAAAATTTCAAAAAGGACGAAATATAGTTTTAGTAGGATGGAATGTGATTTTTATAAAATTTTATATATAATATTAAAAGAAAAAAAAAAGTTTAAAGGTGGTCCATGCCTTAATCCATGTATGGTTTGAATACACAGCTATGGCCGAAAATAAAGATAACTAGCAATTCGAGAGGCTCGATTTTCTCCCAGAGTCACTAAATCCACACACAATGACGGACTAATTCCCACTGCACTCGCTAGATCTTCATGACCTCACCAAATCCCAAAAATAGCCTTCAGGGCTCTCCCTTGGATCCCTCCACGTGCTGGGTACCTTAGTTGCCTTTGTGCTTCTTACGCCTCACATACCCTCATCAGAAGAAAGAGAGATCCCTTCTCAATAATGTGGTGGTATGAAGTTAAAACTTTTGGCTATGTGACCAATCAATAATTGAACTCTTACGAGATTTTAGTTCATTTCTCAAATGATTGTAATCAGGATTCATGAAGATAAATAGGCAAAATTTTACGAAGACAATCTACTTTTATTGTTGTGAGCTCAACAAGGGAGGAAAAAGAAAAAAAAAAGAAAAGAAAAGAAAAAGAGAATAAAATTTGTACGTCCTCTTCGGATGAAAAAAGAGGTAGCCCTAGATTATTTTTTTGAGTCAAAGTCAAAATTTTTGACATTGATGGTGTTGAATTTTGTGGGTTAGGAATTAACAACGAAAAATACTAATAAAATACAGTCAATTTTAGGGGTGAATAAAAAATCTAACAATCCAACGAATCTTATTTAACTTACCGAATAAAATTTAAGATAATCTGAATCCAATGAGTTAGAATAAAAATTTTCATTAACCTACCCAATCCGATTTTTTAGTAGTGAGTTTGGGTTGAGTTGTTTATAATTTGAGATAATCCAAACTCATCCAATGTAAAATATATATAAAAGATATTTATTATATATATTTTAATTTTGATATAATCTTATACTTAAAATTTTTTTATCTATAGTAATATAGTTTATAAAAAATTCTCTTTGGTTCAGGACTTTTATTTTTTACTTTTTTCTAATGCATACTACACTACACAATTCCTTAAAAAAAAAAAAAAACTTTACAACTTCACCGCTTTTCACTTCAATATACATATTTTGTTTGTGTTTCGTTCACAACCCTATGTATCTATTTCTTAACTTCAAATTTAAAAAGGAAAAAAATCTCTATCGTTTTGTTCATTTGAGTGGAGATGCTTGGAGTTGGAGATTGACGATTGTATAACATGTTAGTTGTGGTTAATGTTTATTAACTAAATAAATATTTGTTTTCTTAGTTTTTATTATGTTTTGCTTGTTAGATATGACTTATATATTTGAGTTTTGTTAGATATCGAATATATAATGAATTTTAAGGTTTTTTTCTTTCTATATTTCTTATTTTGGTAAATTGTTAGTTTGAATTTTTTAATTATAATGTTTAATCTGATCAATCCATCCAATTCTCCTGTGCTTTAATTGAATGAATTACTTTTAAAGTTTGAGTTCATTAGATGGATTAAATTTAAAATTAACTTACTTGAACTTTGATTGGATAGGTTAAAAAATCCGTAAAATCTACGAACCTAGCAAATGTTCACCCTTAATAAACTTTACTATGCTTTTATGAACAGCTACCATTGCTATCAGTATCCATATTGCTTGGTACTACTACGGCTGTCAACCGAGATCCTATAGGCTCATTGTTTGTTCTCCCTTGTTCCTCATCAGCTTCCGCCCTTTGCTGAGCCAAGCTTTTTATCTCTTTTCTTTGTCCCCACAAAAAGGAGTACAAACCAACTATGATAAAGACCATGCCAAGCAAACTGTGCAAATTAAAAACCAAAAAAAAAAAAATACAAATTCAATCCAAAAGTGTTAGTTTTTGTTTAATAAAAAAGAAGCAAATCTAGTGAAAATTTTGAAAAATGCATTTACATCATTATCAGTTATGCAACAATCACAAGAGCGAGAGTGAGAAATTCTATCATGGTGATGAATAAATGTGCTTGAAAGATTCATATACATGAAAGGAAAACAGTTCATACATTCCAACTCTGATGGCTTCACCAAGTATGAGAGCTTCTGATAAGGCCACAAAGATTAGAGTGAGCGGGTTGAACATAGAAGGATAAGTGGGGCCTCGTTTCCAGGTTACCCATAAAAGTATGCAGAATGTTGCTACTGTAGCAAGTGATCCCTATACAAGTCGAATTTTGACATGTTATTATGTATTTGGTAGACTTCAAATCCAAAGAAAATTAAACTTATTAGACTTTGATTCATCTATTTGTGTTGAAAACTGACATTATATTCATACTATAAGTTCATAGCTTGAGTTTGCCAAGACACAATGACATTGACATTATTAGAATAAATCAAAAATATGTCATAAACAATGGTAATGGATTAGTTCTAATCAAGTTGATAAGCAACTTCTCTCATAGTAAATTAAATATCATATCTGTTGTAATCTCACGGAGTAGATTATAGTAACTAGCTGCAGATTCCAGCCCAATTTCCATGCAGCTTTGTGCCTATCCAAACATAGGCCTATAACCAATGATTGAAGGGATCCAATAATGCATGTCAACATAGTTGCCCAATATGTGAATGGAAAAACTTTATGCAGCTTAGCCTGTAAAAATAAAATAAAATAAAAACCAAAAAGCAAAACAAAAGAATAGGAAAATTTTAATCTTGCAAAGTCATGGCCACTTAGTATGACATTCATCACCTGTTGTCTTTTAACTGTAATTAATCAGTATAAAAGATGAAAGGTAGATGGTAATAATGTGTGAATGATGCAAATATGAACTGACTTGCGCTATAAACCATGCTGAATAGGAAAGGCAGTTTCCGACCAACAAGAATGTGCCACGTGCCCAATGGGCATCGGGTGTCTTGAGAGTGACATGAGATTCAATATGGTGATGACCCATATGGAATTCTTTAACCTTGAAAAGACTTGCTGTTAAAGCTCCAGCAACACATAACAATGCCCCAAGAGTCTTCATTTTTCCTGCCCTTGTACGTAGATTCAGCTTCTCTATTCTACAATCATATTAAATGGATAAAAATATGTCATTATTATTATATTGGTATACAACTTAACTTTGTGATCAATCCTAAAATGGGTAACAAAATTTTTGGAGAATTTAACTAAAATTTTCATTAATAGAAGTGTCTAATTAATTACCTAGTGATGATGGAGAAGACAAAAGTGACAATGGGAATTAAGCTGAGGAAATTGGAGGCATATGTAGCAGTTGTGTCTCGGAGACCATAATAGAACATTCCCATGGCCAATGTTATCCTGCATATGCACGCAACAAGTGAGATCTAGCAACTGACAAAAATGCATGGTTGAGTTGACAAATTTTGTGAAGTAATATTCTTACAAAAAGAATTTGACGCTGTAGTATCCAAGATAGTGGACCGTATTAGGAATATATGTATTATGCCAAACATGTCAGACATAGCTAAGTTAAAATTTTTTTTTGGTTTTATTGATTTTTTTTTTTTTTTTTTTTGGTTTTCAATAAGTTGGTTGAGAAAAGTTAGAAGATGCAATGTGTTATACAAATCTTTGACAGACATGCAGTCCTTTTTTTTCCCCTTTAAATAAGATGATCATAATTCTCAAAGTACCATTCACTAGTAGAAATTTTGTCACATTTATTCTGTCACATGCTTAATGTGTATGTAGTTTGACCTCATATGTCATCTTTTCATAATAAAAGCTAAGAGAGCATCAGAGAAGAAAATAGTGCCCAACAAAAAAAAAAAAAAAGCCAAAACAAAACAAAAAACAGCACATAGGAATGGAATTGAAGATCCTCCGGCTATCTGCATAACCTGCTCTGTAGTCGGAATCCTTCTATATATATAATCCTTCTATATATATATATATATGACATTGGCTGCCATCATTATTATTGGTTCAAGGCAATCAATATTTCCATCTCATTACATTAAATTAAGCCCATATGGTTTGATGAGTATTCTTAGATATGTTGTTATTGCTTTCCGATTTCCCTTCAAAAGGGCTTTAGACATTTTTCTTTTTCTGGCAACAGAAGGTGGGATATGCTCCCTATTTAATTGTGTTATTAACATTTATGTATAACATTATATATGTGTCTCCATATTACATAAGGAAAAGAGTAACATATTCCTATTATGAACGTATATACACATTTATATATAACTTGACTCATATTATAATATCTGCCTGCCTTTATTATTTTCTTCATAAGAAGAGGTTTTGTGATCAGATTAAAGAAGAAGACGAAGAGGACTGGAGTTCATTATCTTAATGATGAATGAAGAAGAGAGAGAAATAAGATTTTGATCATAATTTTTCTTTTCAGTTGTTACTATGAAAACATGGGCCAAAGGATGATGGTATCTAACAAACACAAATATGGTAAAATTAAAACCAAAAAAGGCTTACCCGGTTGCATTGACAAAGAGCCAGAACCAAACCCGCCAACCAAACTTCTTTTCTTGACCTCTGCATAAAAACATATCAAATTAATCAACACAATTCTATATAACATCATCACATTAAACCAAAAAGATAGTCATGAAAAGAGAAACTTATAACATGAACATTTAAAAGAAGTATCAATCATGATCACTTCGAAAAGTGTGGTTGCTGATTGGCAGCAAATCCACACCCGACTCCACCATATGATAAAGAGTTTAAATTTATCCAATCTTAATTAAAAAAAAGGGAAAAAAAAAAAGAAAAGGAGAATGATTACCTTTCGAAATAAAAAGCTAATGGAGCAACACAGAGAGAAGCAACCACATGTCTGTAAGCCATGAGAGCAAATATGAAGGTTCCTTTAACGAGTACAACTCTTGACAGAACTTGCATTCCGGTTACAAAGACTTGAACTAATAACATGGCCAACACTATTTGTGACCACTTGAGCCATGTATTTTCCAAACACATCTTCACCCTTATAGTAAAATTCTTATAGAGAGAGAAAGAGAGGAGTGAGAGAATTTGCACTATGTGAATTCTGATCAAATCCCAGAAGGAGAAGAAAAAGAAGAAGAGTATGAAGGATCAAAGAGAGAAAGAAAGACAGGAAAATCTCTGTATCATAAGTGTTTAAGTCTTACTATCACACTACCACTTCTCACACCATCCGTCGCTGCGGCTTTCTCTCGATCATTTTTTTTTTTTTTAAATTATACATGTGTATAAATATATATATATATATATATGTACATCTGATTCTGATAGATTAACCGTACATATCAAGATCCTTGTGTGGATAGCTAGCTTTTGAATTTGATTTTTTTTTTTTTAAAGGATATCATGAAACTATATATATACACATAACAAATACACTCCCGAGTTGTTTGCGATTGTTATTTGAGGGAAGTCATTTATATATATACGTACAAATACACTCTCGAGTTCTTATTTGAGGGAAGTCTGAGAATTAAGGGGTCCCACAAACACAGAATTAAGGGGGTCCCACAAGGAGAAATAGGCCTCTCAAAAAGTGGTTGCATTAGCAACTGAATTTAGCAAGATAAAGATCGTGCATTTTCCATCTTCAGTCTTCAAGTCATGCATGTAGCATGACCGAAATTTTTTAGGCTTTGTAAAAAAAACATTGTTGGAAACCTTAAAAAGGAACAAGACCAGAAATACTCACTACAAAAACCTAACCCCAAAAGAATATTTACTCAATCCAAAAAACAAAAAAAAAAAAAAAAACCAAAGAACATTGTTTAACACCTAATTATAAAGATAGATATTGTTAATTTAGCCACTAATTACTTTAATGACAGCATTTTCTAGGAGTTTATAACGCATATTAACACAAAGCTATTTAGTTTTTTTTCTTTCTTTTTTTAAAACATGTTGTCTATCTTAAATCAATATATATATATATATATATATATATATATAGATGAAAACTTTAAGAGATAAATGCCAGAATGTAGGTGGGTCTAATGACGCCTCTTATTCATTTTTTTATACACTTCTTTTTAATGAAGTTTTTTATTATTGTATTACCTATTAATAGAATTACTTTTAAGGACAAAAAATACTTATTATATACTCCAGTTTACAAAAACATTATGACATTTTAAAATTTTATTATACCCTACTTTTTCATAAGAAAAAAAATAGTTCCACCATAAAAAAGCCTTTTTAAAAAAAGGACGTGTTTTTTTTTTTCAAAATTCTTATTTTTATTCAATTTTTATTGTTTCATATATTTGAATTATATAAACTATTGTTGGTAATGAACTGTGAGAATTGTTTGATTTATAAATAAGTCTTTACAAATCTTGAGAAATATTATGATTATAGTTTCTAATGAAGAGATCGATCCATAATTTGGTTCAATAAAAAGAAAAATGGTATAAAAAATTATCATTTAATAAAAATAAAAAGTATCTTTGTTGGGGTATAATTTGGTTGGGCCTAAATTGTCTATAGGCCCAAACGGCCCATAGTGGTAAAACGGGTCAAATAGATCGAATTGAGTTAGTTGACCTGAGGAGCGTGAATCGTTCGTTTCATTCAATCGGCTCGATCTCACTTGTATCCGTAGTGCATATTGTGGAAGGAAAATGACTCTTTAAGTGTCTGACCGGATCGAATGCCACGAGTTGACAGTTATCAGCACAAACTAGTTGTTACTCACACGTCTAATCATGAATCGAAACATAGGGAAAGCATGATTCTTGCAACATATTACAGGTTGCCATGTGTCCCACTATTGCGGTCACCCACAAAGCATCACTCTGCTCCGTCAGACGGTTTGACGTGGGGCTCATCCCTGCTCTATATAAAGGGGTAGCTTCTTTATTGCGAGGGATATATAGAAAAAAGCTTACAAAAACGCTGCAAAATTGAATTCTCATTTCTTCTTTTTGCTCTCGTGTAACCTGTACCTAGAAATCATATTATAGTGAAGTACAGTGGACGTAGCTCTTTTAATAGAATGAACCATTATAAATTCTACATGCGATATTTTTATTTTTACAGCATTATTTTATTCTATCCATTGTAATTTGATCTTGCACATTTACTTGAGCTCATAAGTCCAATTAATAGTGATTTGAAGGCCCAAGTTTCTTGAACAAAATTCAAACGATCCAAGTTAACATTTTCATATTTGATTGTAGATCCACCGTCTATAGTTTGGCACCCACCGTGGGGCATTCAGATCATCAACTCCAGGATCTTTAGCTCAATTGCAAGTGGCTGACAACACTGACAACCAGCACGTTCCTGAAACCACGATTGAAGAGACTAAAGCAATTCCTCAGGCCAACCTGCAGATGGAAGCCCTTACAACAGAAGTGGAAGCCCTAAAGAAAATGCTCCAAGAGTAGGCAACTCGTTCTCAAGAACGCAACAGAAGATTGGAACAACTCAGTAGTGAGAATTTGGCCCTAAGAAGCCAAATTAGCTATCAAAACTCACAGATGGCCTCATTATGTTATTGTAATCCGTACTATGGGTATTCGACATACCCAGTATCAACGGCAGCACAGTGGCAGTTTCAGACGCCAGAACAAGGTAGACAGTAATTCTCCTACAGCCTGATGAGACTGTAAAAGTGTATATTTTACAGGTCTTAAATCATTTATTTATGCTTTTATGTCTAATTAAATCCTCTAATTAATAGCATTTTTGTGTTAATAGGTATTTTTGTGTCTTAGTGTTAAAATGTGTTTAAAAATATGTTTTTAGTGTGTTTTTATATTTAATGATATTTTTGGTAATTTTTAAAGTCGTTTCGGTATATTAAATCAGTGTGTAGTTTATAAATAGTCAAAACCATAAAAATAATGTGCGGTTATTTTATTTTGAGTTTTGATGTGTTTGATAGTGTGTTTTAAGTTTGCAAATATATTCTATTATATTTTTAGTAATTTTTAAAAATATTTTCAAGTCTTAAAAATTATATCTATGTCAAACCCCCTAAGAGATCAAAAATTTTAAAAGTTTGTAATTAATTTTGTGTATTTTAATGTAAAATAAATATTTTTAATATTTTTGTAAATATTATGTTTGTAAATAATTAATTTTTGTTGGTTTATTTTATTTTATATTTAAAATCTAGAGGAAAAATAAAGCAAAACGACGTAAAAACGGACAAAATTAGACATCAAATGCATCAAAAGCAATTAAAAATTTGAATTTGAATCTAAAAGGACACATGGCAAGTTTTTAGCTGCTGGATGAGCCGCCCAAACGATCTCAGTCGTCCGAGGAAGCGACGCGTGTCAACGCGTCATCAGCTGCGTCAACCATGCGTCATTAGTGCGATCCACATATCAAAATCTGATTGGCGCGTGCATCAGACGCGTCGACAAAGTCCACGTGCTTTAGAGGGAATCTCAGACCGCGTCAGATTGCATGTGTTCGTTCACACTGAAGCCGTCCTTGCAATCGTTGGATGCAAAGACTTTGATCGATCTGACAATCAGATTTCATGGGCCATATGGCCCCACCTTGAGCATATCCCTGATGAAACTTGTCGCATAGCTCGAGGAAAAAAACTATGTGAGGTGGCCAAATAAGATGGCCTCAAGTTGATCACGCGACAACACAAAATACTACGAGTTTCACAAGGATATAGGACACTTGATAGTTGACTGCAAGGCTTAGCAGTCTGAATTTGTAGAATTGTTGAAAAAAGGGCATTTGAGGGAATACCTTTCTGAACAGAAAAGGAAAGTTTATGGCCTTGACAAAGACCAAGGGAGGAAGTCGGAGAGACAAGCACATGAGAAAACACCATCACCCCGCTGGTCAGGAAGGTCATGGGAGCTATTTGTGGCGGCTTTGTCCTCAGTGGAGAATCCGCTAATCAGATGAAGGCTCACCAGTGTAGAACGAGTCAAGCAACAGTCAGCTCGATTACTGATGATTATGGGGAGTATGTTATTTCATTTCAAAGTGACAAAGCGTTGGAGCTTGACACCCCATGCAACGATGGTCTGGTTATTAAACTCAATCTCACGAATTGTGAAATCGACAGGATTTTGGTAGATAATGAAAGTTCTGCCAACATCTTGTTCTTTTCAAAGCTGAAGGAGATGGAAATCGGTGAAGAGGAGATCAAGAGATCCCCGACGTCATTGGTAGGTTTCAACGAAGAAATGACAACAGCCATTGGGAGAATCAAACTCCCAGTTCATGCAGCGGGTGAAAACAAGATAACCAGTTTTCTCGTTATAGATTGCCCTTTGGGATATAACATCATTCTCAGGAGGCCTTAAATACATGCTATGAAGGTTGTCCCCTCGACATATCACTAGAGGATAAGGTTCCCAATGAAGCGAGGGATTAGAGGGGTACGAGGAAGTCAGGAAGCAGCACGGAGCTGCTATGCTACTGTTATGAAGCAAAAGAAAGTCTTATAGCAATTACAGACAAGCAAGCAGAACAAATCGAGTAATCAAGACTACGTCGAATCAGTTTTGGTGTAGCTTAATGAAGTATAAATCAATCCAAAAGATGACAGAAGAATAGTGAAGATCGGGTCGTAGCTAGACGTCGAAATAAAATCAGAAATAATTAACTTTTTGAAAGCTAATATTGATTGTTTCACGTGGTCTTATGTAGATATGTCGTGAATTAATCCAAGCATTATTTTGCATGGACTCAACGATGACCCTAACCACAAACCCGTGTGACAAAAAAAAAAAAAGAAAGCTTGGCGTTGAATGAAACAACATTGTGAAAGATGAAGTTAGAAGACTGCTTGAGGCTGGGTTTATTCGTCTAGTACAGTACCCAGATTGGTTTGCGAACGTGGTAATCATCAAGAAGAAGAATGGAAAGTGGCAAATGTGCATGGATTTTATGGATCTAAAGAAAGCATGCCTGAAAGATAGTTACCTATTGTTTCACATCGATTGGCTCGTCGATGCAATAGCCGGTCATGAAGTCTTGAGCTTTCTCGATGCATTTTTTTAATACAACCAGATTCTTCTGCACCCAAACGACCAAGAGAATACTACATTTATCATTGAGACGGGGATTTTTGTTTCAAAGTTATGCCCTTTCGGATTAAAGAACGCAGAAGCTACTTATTAAAGGTTGGTCAATATGATGTTCGAAAATTAGATCGATAAGAACATGGAAGTTTACATTGATGACATGTTGATTAAGTCTTTGCAAGCCCACCTCCATGTTCAATATCTACAAAAATGCTTTGACGTTTTTCTAAAAATACGGCATGAAGCTGAATCCAAAGAAGTGTACTTTTAGGGTGGCAAACGGTATGTTCCTGGGTTACCTCGTAACAAAGTAAGGAATCGAAGCGAACCTAGACTAGATAAAAGCCTTCCAATTGATGCCATCACCAAGAACCAAGTACAGGATACAAAAACTTATTGGTTGAGTCGCCGCAATGAGTCGATTCATGGCCCGTTCGGCAGACAGATGCCTTCCGTTTTTCCAGTTGCTTTAGAAAAACACAAAGTTTGAATAGAATGAACAATGTGAAGAAGCATTACAGGAATTAAAGAGATACTTGACCACTCCATCGATTCTATCAAAGCCCAAAGATAGAGAGCCACTCTATCTGTATTTGATGATTTTAGAAATTGCAGTGAGTTTAGCCTTAGTTCGAGAGGAAGATGCGATCCAAAAACTAGTTTTCTTCATAAGCCACACCATGCTGGATGCAGAAACAAGGTACTCTATTGTTGAAAAGCTCGCCCTTGCATTCGTCATGTCAGCTCAAAAGCTTCGTTGTAGTTTCAAGGCCACACTATTGTGGGGTTGTTGTCTTACCCGATGAAAGCTATCCTGCATAAACTGGACGTTTCTAGAAGACTGACAAAATGGGTTGTTGAGTTGACAGAGTTCGACTTCGAATACAGATCTCGAACAGCACTAAAAGCTCAAGTGCTCATAGGTCGCTGAATTGACGTACAGGTCGGTCAAGCATGGATCGAAGTAATGGACCATGCAAGTTGATGGGTTTAGCAATGAAGAGGGATCAAGAGTAGGAGTGCTATTGAAGTCACCAACTAGCGAGGAAATCAAGCAAAGTTTTCAACTAGGATTCAAAGACATAAACAATGAAGCTGAATACGAGGCTATGGTTGCTAGTATAAGGCTTATTGTTATGCTGGGGGCTTCTAAACTTGTTGTAGAAAGCAACTCCGCTTTGATCGTTAACCAGATAAATGAAGACTATAAAGCCCGAGACAAGAAGATGCTTTTATACCTGAAGTTGGTTAGTAAGCTCAAGGCACAGTTCGATCATTTTTAAGTGAAGCAGATCCCTTGAGAACAAAACTCTAGAGCTAATGCACTTGCTAATTTAGGATCTTCAATTAAAGTCAGTGAGAGAAGAATAATTCCCTTGGGACTGGTTGATAATTCAAGCATTTAGTTGGCCAAAGAGACGAATTATGTGGACCCAAGGGACGATTGGAGGACGCCCATTGAGTTGTACATACATGACGAATGGTTACCTGAAGACAAGCAGATAGCCAAGAAGATCAAAGTTCAAGCTACAAGATACTACTTTGTTGACGAGAAGCTCTACAAGCGCTCCTTTATAGGTCCTTATCTCTGTTGCCTTGGGGAAGATGAAGTAGAGAAAGTCATTCGCGAAGTACGCGAAGGCTCATGTGACAATCACTCAGGAGGAAAATCATTGTGTAATAAAGTTAAAAGGCAAAGATTCTATTGGCCAATAATGTAGAGCGATTGTGAAAACTTCGCTCCGAAATGTGATAGTTGCTAGAGACATGTGCCTACCATTCACCAACTTGCTGAGGAACTCTATTCGGTTAGTTCTTCGTACCCATTCATGAAGTATTCGATGGACGTGGTCGAACCATTTCCTCCTACTCCTGGGCAAGTCAAGTACCTTCCTGTCCTTACAGACTATTTCTGTAAATAAGTCGAAGCTGTAGCATTTGTCAACATTAAAGAGCGAGATGTCAAAAGATTCATTTAAAGGAATACTATCTATCGGTTCGGAGTGCCAAGGGAGATCATCATCGATAATGGCTCCCAATTCATTTCCTCGTCCTTCAAGAAGTTCTGTCACGACTGGGACATTGTTATAAGTTTCTCTACACCAAGGTACCCACAAGCAAATGGGCAAGCAGAAGCAATAAACAAGACAATTATGAAGAATTTGAAGAAGAAACTAGAAGCTAAGAAAGGGCGTTGGGTTGAAGATCTCCCTATGGTGCTTTGGGCCCACCGAATGACTCCAAGAAAGGCGGCTGGTGAATCTCTTTTTTCTTTCGTGTACAAAACAGAAGTTGTCATCCTTACTGAGATAGTCGCTTGAGATCTTCAGGTCGATTACTCACTCTTAAACAAAGCAAAGAATGACAAAATGCTAAGGGATGCATTGGATTTGATAGACGAGAAGAGGGATAACACCTTCTATCGCCTTGGATGTTACCAGCAAGTAGCCACCAGGTATTACAACCAAAAAGTGAAAGTAGGAAGTTCTAGGAGGGCGAACTCATACTCTAAATTTTTTTTTTCAGAATACAAAAGAAGCTTACACTGTAAAATTGATGGCTAACTGAGAAGGTCCTTATCGAGTTCGGTCTGTCGTTCAAGATAGGGTACACAAGTTAGAGAAGCTAGATAGATTGATCATTAGCAAAAGCTAGAATGCGAATCATCTAAGAAAGTATTATGTGTAACACTTCTAGATTTCATTTTCTTAATTTTGATCTGTGTAATTGAACTATATTCGGCTTGATCCCTAGACATGGGTATGTAGGCAACTTATGAACTATAAACGAGTGTAGCTACTTTATTGATTTAAATTTTCGTTCCCCAAGATCACTGCCAAGGAAGCTTTTAGGTCAATTGTTCTAATTTCCCGCCATCATCATGGCTCAACATCGACTTTGGAATCGATCAATTCGATTCATATTTTCTTCCATAGTTCCATTGCCATGGCTTCGATCCAAACAATCTTACAATGCCATCTTTGTGGCCAAGCTTTGAACTTGACCAGCTCGATCCGAACAATCTTACAACGCCATCTTCATGGCCAAGCCTCAGACTCAACCAGTTCAATCTGAACTTAGCTTTACAATGCTACTTTCATGGCCAAACTTTGGGCCTGACCAATTCGTTTCGAATTCTTGAGAAGCCATCTTTATGGCTTAAGTTGAGACTCAATCAAATTGATCCAACTTTAGATAGATGACACCATAGTCAGCCGACTTTTGGACTCTATTAATTCGATCCAAACCCATCCTCATTGAACAAACTTATGTCGTCATCAGGGCTTAACACCAATGTGGATTCGATCAACTCTCCTAGAGTTCAATCTCATGTTGCCATCTTCATGGCTCAATCTAACATTGAATTCGATCAACTCTCTTAGAGTTTGATCTCACATCGTTATCTCTATTGTCCATGCCAATACATGGCTCGATCGACTCTTTAAGAGTTTGATATGTGCCATCATAATGGCTCAATTGATCTACATTGATCCTTCTGGACCCACTTTAAAACTGTCAAAATAATTTTATCATGCCATCTCTCTAGCATGCTAATCAATTTATCACGTATTAGTTTAATGGCTTTTAATTTCTTTATTGTGATTAAACAAGTCCTTAATCGCCAATCACATACAAATTGAAATTTGATTCCAAATTCAGTTTGAATATAAAGCTATTCGATACAAATTGAATAAATAAAGGTACTAATTGTCCAAATATGAAGAAAAAAAAAACAACGAAACCAATTGCCATACATATCTCCCCCTTCCACAGTTTGAACGATTTTATTCCCGGTGGATTCAATAGTGGAGGGCTCAGCGACTTCACCACCTGACGTTGTTACATCGTTCTTGGTCTCAGGAATAAAAGGTCTAGTCAAGATGTCTTTACAAATTGACTCACTTGCTTCGACAACCTAAATGTCAGAGTCATCTGGGAAAAACAGCTCCCTAAGTTCCTTAATCTCCTCATCGATAGTCTCGGCGTTGAGTTTGCCCCACTTGAACTCCACTAAAGCTTCGAGCCGTGCCTTGAAGGAGGAAACAATTCTGGATAAAACACCCATTAAGAATATATAAGAATAATCTACTTTATGCTATATTAATTTTAGCATAATCGTAACAATTTTGATCGTTCTTTAGATCGTAATCCTTTTATCAAAGGATCATAAAAATTGTTACTTCTATTATAAGGATTAATTAATCAATTAAATCCTCATAAAGTTTACTTTTCCTTAATTGCCTTTAATCTGTGTTAAGATTAATAATTCATTAATTTAAATAAATAGTTAATTAATTTATTGTTACTAAGTCTACATGACTTCAACTAATTAAATTAAAAATTATATAACTTCTTGGTTCTTGAAATAAGTTATAATTAACCATATTCTTAATTCATTTAGTGGGCTCATAATTGGTTCTAAGCCTATTAAGCCCAAAAACAAACCTAAGGTGTTCTATACGTCGTATCATTTAAAACTTTAACTCAAGTGGCTTTTGGACTAAGACAGGCGTTAGAATCGTGCCTAGCGTCGTAATATTAAGAATTTAGCATTTCGGGTTTTTATGATAGCTGTTTTAGTGTATCGTGCCTTGCATCATTAGATTGAAATTTCTTCTGCCTTAAGTTACAGTAGAATTTATCAATTAAATTATTAAATTACGAAAGTTAATAGATTTAACTTTAAATTTTAAAATAGAATTTTGGAATATTTATATTAATTTCGTAAATCCTTCAGTCAAAAAAATTAAACATGTTATTTTTAGAAAAATCCTTAACTTAAATATGTAAATTACGTTATTTAATTTAAAATTTTCTCAATCATTACGTATATAGTCAATTTTTTAATTGTGCTTTTATGAACAACTTGATCTTTAAAGAATAATATTACTATCGATGTTATTGTCTCAAGAATGGGAAATACTTAACACTATTTGTGTCTGTCAACTGTGATTTAACAAGGTCAATTTTTTTTTTTTTTTGAGAAAATTACATGCAATCTATGCTTTTAAAAAATGTGTTTATTTGTGTCATATTTGAAAAAATTGTGTCAAACTATTATTCATTATATTTTTTAAGTAATGGCACACTTAGAACTTAAACAAGTACGATTTTTTTCTCAGTCATCTTAAGCGTCTACCTTTTATTGAACTAAGCTTTTTATGTGACACCCCGAGCATTTTTAATACACTAAAAATGCAATAATTTAAGTATTAAGTTAAACGAAAATATGTGTCACAAAGATTATGGTTTAATCTAATTTTTATGATAATTTCATAAAAGTCAAAAATAGGATTTTTAAGGGTAAAAATCAGGCCATTGTCTTAAATAAAGAAGGAAGGATGTGGAAATAAGCTAGAAAACTTAATTGTTGTAAAATATGTTGCAACAAGTGTTAAGACAAAATTACAGTTTAAGAAAAAATACTATATAATAATATGAAAAATTATATAGTATTAGAGTAATGCAGTGTAAAGAAGTACACTGATAGAGTAATGTAGTATGAAAATTACATTGCAAAAGTAATGCAGTGTAGGAATTTGACTGTTTAAGGTTAAGCAGTATAGAAATTAGATTATTTAAAGTTAAAGCAGTATAAGAATAATATTGTTTGGAAGATATAAATGAGTAAAGAATGTTATGTAAGCTCGTAATAGTATAGAGAACATACGGACAGTATAAGAAAAATACTGTGAGTATTTTCTTATACTACAG
Organism: Artocarpus hirsutus; assembly: GCA_946598075.1. NCBI lineage: Eukaryota > Viridiplantae > Streptophyta > Magnoliopsida > Rosales > Moraceae > Artocarpus > Artocarpus hirsutus. The sequence continues at coordinate 42,316 of CAMOHE010055478.1, forward strand.
AAATAAATTTGGACTGTGCGAAGTTTTGGGGGGCCCACTAAGTGGACACCCTATGGATTTGGACTAGGCCACCACACCATAAAATGTGGCCCAATCACATAAGGCCAACTTATGCCTTAATTATGGTCTAAGGTGATGACTCATTATTTAAAAGAAAAATCCTTAAGAGATAAGTCTTAAATTAAGACTTAATCATCACATTTCTTTTATCCTTTTCCCCTAAATGCATTGGTTGTGGATTGAAAAAGGAGACCAAAGTTGGTCTCGATCATTCATCATGCAAAAAGTCAAGAAAAGAAAAGAAAAGTCAAGAAAAGAAAAGAAAGAAAAATTTTCCCCCATTTCTCTCTATCAAAACCAACCCCTCCTATGAGTATTCTCTCCATATTTTTTCAAGCACAAACCTCTAAAATCATGTTTTGAAGCAAAGTTAAGGGTATGGAGGGAGATTTAAGAGTTTCAAGGTAAAAATCCAAGTTTTAGTTATTGTGCTTAAGGGTTTTTATTCATGATTTGGGTGAGATTTTTATGGGGTTGCTGTGAATGCTGTCAAAGGTTTTGAGAAGGATTTCAAGCATTTCAAAGGAGGAGCTAAAGCTTGAAAGTCTCTAGGTAAAATCCTAGCTTTACAAGCTATGTTAAAGTTTATGTTTTTTTTATGCATACTAAGTGTTTGATGAAATGTTTTAGACTATGGGAAGAAATAAGGACACAATGGCACGATTAATTAGTGTTCTTACTAAGTGATGATGAGATTGGATGATAGGAATTATGATGTTAAGCTTTAAAAGGAAAGATTTGAAAAACATTGTTAAAATTTCACAGTTTAGCTAGCTTTCAAGAAATAATGATTTAGAGGGCCCTAGAGGCCAATTTATGTTCCAAGTAAGGTCTGGAATTTTCTAACACAGTGAGGGAAACAACTTTTGTGAATAAAGTTTTGTAAAATTCTAAAAGGACTAAATTACAAAGTTTTATAAAGGCTCGATAGATTTGAAAATTAGTAAAAAAAAGTCCACCTTAACGTTAGAATTTGAGGAAAGTTAAAACATGAAAGTTGTAGAACTCATCGAAACTGTCAAGAAAATTTGAACAGTTTATCAAAATTCTGCTCGGTTGAGGAGTTGTAAATTTTATGAAATTTTGGGCATAAAATTTTAAGAAATGAAAACGTTATGAAATGTTTTAAATTTGACCATTAAACTTTGGAAATTTTTATTCTTTGTTTAAAACTAAACGTTTTGGTATAAAATAGTCGTTTTTGGTTCTGGGAGTAAAAATGTAAAGATTTTTGTATTTCAGGCCAAAACCGTAGAATCACGTGAAAATCAAGTTTTCACCAAGGAACATTAGGTTCTTGCATTTTTGTGGGTAGTAAGTAACCACATGGATTATGTTTTTAAAGGATTCAAAGTTTAGTCAAGAAAAAAATAAAAGAAAAATGTTAAGGGCAAGATGGTCATTTTATGAAAAAGGCTAAAATAGACCCAAAACGTCCGATATCAGGAAACATTCCTTAACAAGAATTTTTCTATAGCATGAAGGAAATGAAAGGAAAAGTTAAGCAAAGAGTTTAACAAGCTACAATATGGACGAAAAACCCAATAAGAGTAAAATCGTCATTTTTGAGAAACAGGCTAAAACAAAGCCGAACACTTGAGTTAGCAAAACGTTCTTGGACGAGAAATGTTCTATAAAAGGCTAAGCAACAAAATCGTCATATGAGAAGGGAAATTTAATAAGGTTTGTTAAAGTAAAGAAAAAGGTAACCCGATGGATTACAGAGTTAAGTAAAAAGAATGATAACCTGATGGGTTACAGGTTTGAGTAAAGGGAAAAGTAACTTGGTGGGTTACAAAGTTAGGAGCAAGGTAAACCAATGGTTTATAAATTTAACTAGAGTGCAAGGTAAAGTAACCTGGTGGGTTACAAAGTGAAAAGCAACGGGGTACAAAGAAAAGAGAAGGGTAAACCGATAGAGTACCAAGTTAAGTTAAAAGGAAAGTACGGTTATTGTTTAAGTTTTATTATCAATCGAGTAGATTGATAAAAAGAAAGTTCACTAATAAGTCAGGTGTCGTATGATTAGGACATAGAAGCCGACTAACAAATGAATGTGCATTGATATTGTCAAGAAAAATTAGTTAGGTGGTGTAGAATGTGCATTGATATTGTCAAGAAAAATTAAACGAAAGAGATATAAAACTTTAATATAATTTTAAAAAGTATAAAATATAATTTTAGAGAAGTAAAACGTAGTTTTTATCAAAATTTCATATCTAATAGTAAAAGAAAAAAAAATATTTCAAAGGTGGTCGTCTACTTCATCCGTGTATAGATTGAATACACAGCTATGACAGAAAATAAAGATAATGAGCAATACGAGAGGCCGATTTTCTCGCAGAGTCACTAAATCAACACACGATGACTGACTAATTCCCACGGCACTCGCTAGGTCTTCATGACCTCACCAAATCCCAAAAATAGCCTTCAGGGCTCTCCCTTGGATCCCTCCACGTGCTCGGCACGTCACTTGCCTATGTGCTTCGCACGCCTCACACATGCGAACCAAATTGGCGGCTTCTTGCCCTTTTCGGAAGAAAGAGAGATCACTTATCAATAGTGTTAGAGTATGGTGACCCGAATTTAGTTTGACATGACCCAAAAAGCTCGCGGTGCGACAAATTGTGGTGAAAAACAAAAGTGAGATTTTTCATGAGATCTGTAGTGGTAGCGGAGGGATCGGGCCGATAGGCCCGATCTCGTAGCCCACCACTGATCTCGCTGGGGGTGTGGGGGCGGAGCTCCCGCGGTACAGACCTGTGTTGTTGGGCCGTTTAATTTATGTTTTTGGGCCCTTAGGGTTTTGCCTATACCTATATATATGATGTATTGCGTTAGGGCTTGTTTTTACCGAATTTTAAGCCTCCCTAACGCCTCTACTATAATCTTCACGAGTTTAGTGATTTTCTTCTCCTCTGCCCATGGTTTTTTTCCGTTTTGGGTTTCCACGTAAATTCTGTGTGTTTTTATTCTTTGTTTCTATCACATTACTTTTGCAACAAATAGTGTGGATGGTGTGAAGTTAAGTTTTTGGCTGTGTGACCGATCAATCAATAATTGCACTCTTATGAGGTTTTAGTTCATTTCTCAATTGATTGTAATCATGATTCATCACTATAAATAGGCAAAATTTTACAAAGAAAATCTACTTTTATTGTTGTGAGCTCAATAAGGGAGGAAAAAGAAAAAGGAGAATAAAATTTTGTACTTCTTCGGATGAAAAAAGAGGTAGCTCTAGATTTATTTTTCGAATCAAAGTTAGAATGTTTGATATTTACGGCGTTGAATTTTATGGGTTAGGAATCAATGAGAAAAAATACTAACAAAATATACCGGGTGTTTGGCAAAGTGGTGGGAACTGCGGTTCCCACCACAAACTTAGTTACGAACAGTATAAAACTCTCACATGCTACAGTAACAATAAAAAAAAATTGCTACAGTATAAAGCTCTCACATGCTACAGTAAAAGTGGTTCCCACCACTAGTTTCCACCACCTTCCAAACACCCCTTCTAGTCAAAGCTAGGGGTAAACAAAAACTTCAACAATCTGACGGATCTGATTTAACCTTTCTAATGAAATTCAAGATAATACGAACGAAATTCATGATAATACAAATCCAATGAATCTAAATAAAAGTTTTCATTAACTCACTTAATCTGATTTTTCATTGGTGGGTTTGGGTTGAGTTGTTTATAATTTAAGATAATTCAAACTCATCAAATGTAAACTATATATATATATAATATTTATTATTATATATATTGTAATTTTGATATAATCTTATATTTAAAAAAACCTTTATTTATAGTAACATAGTTTATAAAGACTTCTCTCTTTGGTTCGAGACTTTTACTTTTTTACTTTCTTTTAATACACACTATATTATACAATTCCTTAAAAAAAATTCACAACTTTTCACTTCAATATACGCATTTTGTTTATGTTTCGTTCACAACCCTACGTATCTATTTCTTAACTTCAAATTTAAAAAGAAAAAAAAAATCTCAATTGTTTCGTTCATTCAAGTGGAGATGCTTGACGTTAGAGACAAACAATTGTGTAAGATGTTGGTTGTGATTGATGTTTATTAATTAAAAAGATATTTATTTTCTTAGTTTTTATTATGTTTTGTTTATTAAATACGACTTATGTATTTGAGTTATATTAGATATCGAATATGTAATGAATTTTAGGTCTTTTTTCTTTTTATATTTTTTATTTTGGTAAATTGTGAGTATGATTTTTTTTTTCTTATAATGTTCAATCCGATCAATCAATCTACTTATCCCAAATTTTAATTAAATAAATTACTTTTAAAGTTTGAGTTTATTAAGTGAAGTAGATTTAAAATTAATTTATTCAAATTTTAATTAGATGGGTCAAAAAATCTATAAAATTGGCCTCCTCCACTCAATGTTCACCCTTCAGTAAACTTTACTATGCTTTTATGAACAGGTATCATTACTATCAGCATCCATATCACGTGGTACGACTACGGCTGTCAGCTGAGATCCTATAGGCTCATTGTCTGCTCTCCCTTGTTCCTCATCAGCTTCCGCCTTTTGCTGAGCCAAGCTTTTTAGCTCTTTTCTTTGTCCCCACAAAAAGGAGTACAAACCAAGTATGATAAAGCCCATGCCAAGCAAACTGCACAAATTAAAAACCAAAACAAATTCAATCCAAAAGTGTTAGCTTTTTGTTAATAAAAAAGATGCGAATTTGGTGAAAATTTTGAAAAATGCATTTATATGATTATCAGTTAGGCAACAATCACAAGAGCGTGAGTGAGAGAAGTTCTATTATGGTGATAAATAAAAGTGTATGAAAGATTCACGTATATGAGAGGAAAACAGATCATACATTCCAACTCTGATGGCTTCACCAAGTATGAGGGCTTCTGATAAGGCCACAAATATTAAAGTCAACGGGTTGAACATGGAAGGATAAGTGGGGCCTCGTTTTGAGATTACCCATAAAAGTATACAGAATGTAGCTGCTGTAGCAAGTGATCCCTATACAAGTCGAATTTTGACATGTTATTATGGATTTGGTAGACTTCAAATCCAAAGAAAATAGAAGTTATTAGACATTGATTCTTCTATTTATGTTGAAAATTGACATTATAGTTATACTATAAGTTCATAGCTTGAATTTGCCAAGACACAATCACATATGACATTCTTAGAATAAAGCAAAGATATGTCAAATAATGGTAATGGATTAGTACTAATCAAGTTGATAAGCATCTTCTCTCATAGTAAATTAAATATCATGTTTGTAGTAATCTCACCGAGATTATAATAACTAGCTGCAGATTCCAGCTCAATTTCCATGCAGCTTTGTGCCTATCCAAACATAGGCCTATAACCAATGATTGAAGGGATGCTATAATGCATGTCAACATAGTTGCCCAATATTTGAATGGAAAAACTTTATGCACCTTAACCTGCAAAAATAAAATAATGTAAAAAACAAAACAGAAGAATAGGAAAATTTTAATCTTGCCAAGTCATGGCCACTTAGTATGACAATCATCACCTATTGTCTTTTAACTGTAATTAACATTGTAAGGTGAAAGGTAGATGGTAATAATGTGTGAATGATGCATATATGAACTCACTTGCACTATAAACCATGCTGAATAGGAAAAGCAGCTTCCGACCAACATGAATGTGCCACGTACCCAATGGGCATCGGGTGTCTTGACAGCGATATGAGATGCATTATGGTGATGACCAATATGTAATTCTTTACCCTTGTAAAGACTAGCTGTTAAAGCACCAGCAACACATAACAATGCCCCAAGAGTCTTCATTTTACCTGCCCTCGTATGTAGTTTCAGCTTCTCTATTCTACAATCATATTAAATGGATAAAAATATATATTATTATTATAGTATTGGTACACAACTTAACTTTGTGATCAATCCTAAAATGGGTAATAAAATTTGTGGAGACTTTTACCAAAATTTTCATTAATAAAAGTGTCTAATTAATTACCTAGTGATGATGGAGAAGACAAAAGTGACAATGGGAATTAAGTTGAGGAAGTTGGTGGCATATGTAGCAGTAGTGTCTCGGAGACCATAATAGAACAATCCCATGGCGAATGTTATCCTGCATATGCATGCAACAAGTGAGATCTAGAAACTCACAAAAATGGATGATTGAGTTGGCGAATTTTGTCAAGTAATATTCCTACACAAAGAAGTTGAAGCTGTAGTATCCAAGCTAGTGGAACATATTAGGACTATATTTATTATTCCAAATGTGTCAGATATAGCTAAGTTAATTAATTTTTTTTTTTTTTGGTTTTCAATCAGTTGGTTGAGAAAAGTTAGATGATGGAATGTTATATAAATCTTTGACAGACATGCAGTCCTTTTTTATCACCTTTAAACAAGATGATCATAATTCATACTCTTTATGAGCATCAAAAGAAGAAAGCTTCAAAAAAGAATAAAATCTCAAGGTACGATTCACTAGTAGAAATTTGGTCATATTTATTCTGTCACATACTTAATGTGTATGCAGTTTGAACTCATATGTCATCTTTTCAGAGTAAAAGCTAAGAGAGCATCAGAGAAGAAAATAGTGCCCAACAAAAAAAAAAAAAGCAAGACAAAACAAAAAACAGCACATAGGAATGGAGTTGAAGACCGTTTGGCTCTCTGCATAATCTGCTCTGTAATTAGAATCCTTCTATATATATATATTCATATGTCATGACATTGGCAGACATCATTATTATTGGTTCAAGGCAATCAGTATTTCCATCTCATTACATTAAATTAAGCCCACATGGTTTGATGAGTATTCTCAGATATGTTGTTATTGCTTTCTGATTTCCCTTCAAAAGGGCTTTAGACATTTTTCTTTTTCTAATTGTATTATTAACATATATGTGTACATTTATGTATAACATTATATATTTGTCTTTATATTATATAAGGAGAAGAGTAAAATATTCCTGTTATGAACATATATATACACATTTATATCTAACTTGACTAGTATTATAATATCTGCCTACGTTATTATTTTCTTCATAAGAAAAGGTTTTGTGATCAGAGAAATATTAGGATCTGAAATTAAAGATGAAGAAGAAGAAGAAGACTGGAGTTCATTATCATAACGATGAATGAAGAAAGAGAGATAAGATTTTGATCATAATTTTTTTCTTCAGTTGTTACAATGAAAACCATGTGCCAAAGGACGATGATATCTAACAAACACAGATATGGTAAAATTAAAATAAAAAATGGCTAACCCTGTTAAGGCATTGACAAAGAGCCATAACCAAACCCGCCAACCAAACTTCTTTTCTTGACCTCTGCATAAAAACATATCACATTAAGAAGCACAATTCTATATGACATCATCACATTAAACCAACAAGAAAGTCATCAAAAAGAGGAACTTATAACATGAATATTTAAAGGAAGTACAAATCATGATCATTATGAAAAGTGTGGTTGTCGACTTGGCAGCAAATCCACACCGACTCAACCACATGATAAAGAGTTCAGATTTATCGATCCAACCCAAATTCAAAAAAAGAAAAAAAGAAAGGAAAAAAAAGAAAAGGAGAATGATCACCTTTCGAAATAAAAAGCTAATGGAGCAACACAAAGAGAAGCAACCACATGTCTGTAAGCCATGAGAGCAAATATGAAGGTTCCTTTAACGAGTATAACTCTTGACAGAACTTGCATTCCGGTGGCAAAGACTTGAACTAGTAACATGGCCAACACTATTTGTGACCACTTGAGCCATTTATTTACCAAACCCATCTTCACCCGTATGGTAAAATTCTTATAGAGGGAGAAAGAGAGGAGTGAGAGAATTTGCACTATGTGAATTCTGATCAAATCCCAGAAGGAGAAGAAAAAGAAGAAGAGTATGAAGGATCAAAGAGAGAAATAAAGGGATATAAATGCACAAGCTATCAGAGGCGGAGACGGTTATACAGATGCGATGCCATACATAAGGTATTTAGGTTTGTTAGGAAAATCTCTGAATCATAAGTGTTTAAGTCTTACTATCACACTGCCACTTCTCACACCATCCGTCACTGCGGCTTTCTCTCGATCAATTTTTTTTTTTTTTTAATTTGTACATGTATGTGTGTATATAATTGTACATCTGATTCTGATAGATTAACCGTACATATCAAGATCTTTGTGTGGATAGCTAGCTTTTGAATTTGATCCTTTTTCTTTTTTTTTTTTTTGAAAGGATATCATGAACATATATATATACACAAAACAAATACACTCCCGAGTTGCTTGCGAGTTGTTATTTGAGAGTCATATATATACACGTGACAAATACACCCCCGAGTTCTTATTTGAGGGAAGTCTGAGAATTAAGGGGTCCCACAAACAGAGAATTAAGCGTCTCAAGGAGAGGTTGCATTAGCAACTGAGTTTAGCAAGATAAAGATTATGCATTTTACATCTTCAGTCTTCAAGTCATGCATGTAGAATGACTGAAAATTTTTAGGTTTGTGAAAAAAACATTGTTGGAAACCTTAAAAAGGAACAAGACCAGAAATACTCACTACAAAAACCTAACCCCAAAAGAATATTGATTTCCCTACTCAATCCCAAAAAAAAAAAAACAAAGAATATTGTTTAACACCTAATTATAAAGATAGACATTGTTAATTTAGCCACTAATTACTTTAATGAAAGCATTTTCTAGGAGTTTATAAGGCATATTAACACTGTAAGATATTTAGTCTTTTTTTCTTTCTTTTTAAAACTTGTTGTCTATCTTAAATCAATATATATAAAAAGAGATAAATACAGGAATAAGGATGAGTCTATTGACACCTCTTATTTTATTTTTTACATACTTTTTTAATAAAATTTTTTATTATTGTATTACTTATTAATAAGATTACTTTTAAGGAAAAAAAATACTCATCATACACTCCAACTTGCAAAAACATTATGACATTTTAAAAAATTATTGTGCCCTACTTTTTCATAAGAATAAAAATAGTTCCACTATAAAAAAGCCTTTCTAAAAAAGATGTGGTTTTTTTTTTTCAAAATTTTTTTATTTAATTTTTATTGTTTCATATATTTGAATTCTAAAACTATTGTTGGTAATAAACTGTGCAGATTGTTCGATTTATAAATAATTCTTTACAAATCTTGAGAAATACAATTATTATAGTTTCTAATAAAGAAGTCCATAATTTGGTTTAGTAGAAAGAAAAATGATATAAAAAAATTATCATTTAATAAAAATAAAAAGTATCCTTCCCCTTCTCTAACTGACGAAAAGTTTTAAGAGATAAACATCGGAAACAAATATTTTATATTATTTAAAGTGCCGGCTTAACCTTAGCACTTCCAAATTTAGGAGGCCCCAGTTTTTACCTAAAAAATAGGTCATATTTAAAAACTTAAAAAAAAAAATTATTATCATTGTTTCCGCGTTAATAGGGTGACATCTTTTTAGGAGTGCTGTTAAACCACATTGGGAATTTTTAGGTAACCATGCTAATCATGTATTTAAAAAAGTATAAAAAAGTAAATAAGATATCCCTTCAAAATAAAATTAGATATTGTTTTTGATGGGATAAATCAGTTAGAAACTTTGATACGTTTTCTTCAAAAAGAAAAAAATACCACATGCTTTTTGTTTCAAATTTCAACTTTATTACAATGTAATAATAAAATACTTCAAAAAAATAATAATAAACATAAAGACAGTATGCGTATTGAAATAGAAGAAACAGAAAGTCTAAAACGTTATTTTCTTGTAAAACACTATGAACCGTTTTAATTTTGGTTTAGGAAGTACAATGGTGCGTGACGGAATGATTTTTATAATTATGTTTATTAATTAGGACAAAATAGACAACAGGTTCAGAATCGAATATCTTCAATAATGACTCCTTCATTAATAGCTTGAACTACCTTGAGAGCATCTAATACAGCACAATAGATAGGGACACCAATATGCTTAGGCCATGCCCGCTGCCACAAAAGGCTGTCTTTGAAGTGCAGCCCACTACACAACACATCCCATACAATCCCCAATAACACCCCCAATGCCAATCAATCCAGTTTAAGCCTTTCTGCACAGATGCGTCTGATCTGAATTAGGTTTCAGCAAACCCATAATTTCACATACCTATCTGCTCTACCCAGACCTGGTGAAGAATCCATTCTCCAGCAGTTCTGATAGTCAAAATCTCCGATGCAGATATTGTGAACCGGGAAAGTCCGAGAGGTCCATAAAGCCCAAGAGATCATGCAAGACATCTCTAAGTTTGTCACAGCCAATCCACGCAAACACCTTCAAAGGACCTAGCTTTCCAAGAGACATTGCTAGGTTCCCATACATTTCGATATGCATAGTTGTTTACTTATGAATATGTTCGTAAGTAAAGAATAGATATGTCTCATAGAACATATGCACAGTTGGTTAAGCATAGAAGCTTGCTTATTTTTTTTAGTGGGAAACTTGTTCGTTGACTTTGATGTAATTTTATTTTATTTTTTTTATGTGTGTTCATTTACATAATTTGTTGTTTTTGTTATTGAATGATATAAGAAATTGTTCTTTTTTGCTATTTTTAAGTTTTAAGGTATAATATATTATAAAAAAATATTTTAAAAGGTTTGCTTAGGCCCTAAAATTTATTGAGCCGGTGTTTAAGAATATCATACATCTTTATCCTGAGACAGAATTTGTCTTTGTTTCTCGTGAATCAATAATTGTGAGTCATCCGAGATGTGGGTAGTTTTCTGAGATTGGAATGAAATGACATTAATTAGGAGTTGGTTTACTGTTACATCGCTCTATTAACTACTCTGATGTTCATCAGGTTTTGAGACAAGCTTTTCTCAGTTAGTGAGCTCTCTTTTCAGCTGACTTTCATTCTATCTTTGACCAGAAAAAGTAGCCAGAAAAATTGTTTTAATTCATTGCAAGTTCATATAGAAGAAAGACAAGAACCCATAATATTATTATATATATGGTCATAACTTTTACTGTGCTATTTATGAACAACTTGATCTTTAAACTTAAATAATACTATCAATGTCATTGTAAGGGGAAATACTTGGCACTATTTTTGTCTGTCAACTGTGATTTGAAGGGGTTGGATTTTTGTTTTTCAAAAAAATTACAAGTAATCTATGCTTTTAAAAAATATATTTACTCGTGTCATATTTGAAAAAATTATATCAAGCGATCATTTATAATATTTTTAAATTATATCATATTTAAAACTTAAACAAGTACGATTTTTTTTCTCCGTCATATTAAGCTTCTACCTTTTGTTGAACCAAGCTTTTTATCTCTTTTGTGTTTTCCCCACTAAAAAGGGCACAAAAAGACAAAAATTTTTCAATTTCAAAATGTTAGTTTCTCTCGATATAAATATGTAATGAATTTGATACGAAAGTTTTTAAAAAGTGTAGTTTATTTATCAATGGTGCAATCATATACAAGTGTCAACTACATTAAAAAGAGTATACATAATAAAATAGGTCTTAGTTTGTCACAAATATATGATAATGTATTACAGGCAATGATAAATATGAATGATCGAAAAAGTGATGGGAAAAGTTATATGTATATTAGAGGAATATAAATCATGGCTTAACCAAGTATGAGAGTTTTTGATAAGACCACAAGAATTAGAGCTTTGAACATGAAAAAGGATAGCCCATAAAAGTTTGCAACGGTACCAGGCAATCCCTAAACAAGCACAATCGTGTCTATTATGGTTACGTGTTCATCTAAATAAATTGGCTATTTGAGCCCATACATTATTCATGCCCCAAAAGCAAAATGAGTCACGAGATAAGAAAAAGACAATTGGCGATCACATCTAGCAACATACGTAATAGAATACTATAAGTTCATAGCTTGAATTTGCCAAGACAAAATCACATACGACATTTGTTAGAATAAATCGAAGACATATTATATATGCAAACGAAAATGGATTTGTACCAAATAAGTATTTAGGTTTATTTCACTTTTTAACTTGACAAATATCAACTGTTTTGTTTTGACCTTAAAACTTTCGACTGACATACTAATAGTCTTAAAGTTTTCTAAATGTTAAAGCTAATGGTATCTTTGCAACGTAAACATTAAAAATTGATGAATTTTAGTAGGTGATGTGTATGTAATTTGGTTTATAAAATCGTCTAAATCAAAATACCCAAAAGTTATTGGGAAGTTTGCTAGATTACTGAAGGTAATATAGAAGGGATGACTCTTATTATTTTGAGGGTGAATTAGGAAAGTAAACCTAAAAAGATGATTAAAAAATACTAGACCAAAATTTTAGAAGTTTAAGTACAGAACATGTAATGACGAAAATCAAATTAACCTTACTTGAACTTCCAAGGATACCCCTGCTCAAAATCTGCTCCATAGAAACCCTTATATCCACTCTGTCGCTCTCTCCCTCTCTCTCTCTTCCCCTTCTCTCGCCTTTTCAGTACCGTGGCGTCGTTGCTAGCTCTTGCAAGGCCACTTTCAATTCGGTATTTGGATTGTGAATCGATCTCTTTCAATTCCTTGACACTAATTTAATTTCCAAACGAAAGAAATTCGTCAGAAGCAAGCGGCTGAATGATTGAGCAAGACCACTTCGTGGCCTGATCTCAGCAAACTTACAAATTCCAATTATTTATGCGATTCAATATAATATCAGTTATCATATCTCTTTTTTTTTTTTTTTTTAATTTGATAAATTTTTACACAGTGTTTGGCTGAGTGGTAGAAACTACGGTTTGCATCACAAACTCGTGGTGTTTAGAAGGTGGTAGGAATCGTTAGTTGAACCATTTTTACTGTAGCATGTACGAACTTTATACTGTTTATAAGTAAGTTTGTGGTGAGAATCTATGCCAAACAGGGGGTCAGTTATGAACAGTAAAAAGCTCTCACATGCTACATAACAATAAAAAAAACGATAAAAAAAATTGCTACAGTGTAAAGCTCTCACATGCTACGGTAAAAGTGGTTCTAACCAACGGTTTTCACTACCTTTCTAAAATTTTATTTCTCCTTGATGCAGAGGTGGTAAGTATAGGAGATGAAAAATATGAAGATAATTTTAAAATTTTATAGCCTTCAATCTATAAATTTAAATATTTTTAAAAGTATTATTTACTTATCTTAAAAATTACAACTATATTATTTGATACAATTTCTTTTATTTTTGTAGTTTCTTAGTAGAAGGCCTGTCCAAACATTATGGCTTAATAGAAACGAAAACTAAATGTTTGTGCTCTATGTATATGTGGAGTAAATTAAGTGGTGTACCACTTTTTTATTGTTGCTATTGTATTTTACCCTTTTTCTCATTGATTCATACATTTTCTTTTTCTAGCCAAAAAAGGACAAGATACCTTTCAAGAAAATGATAAAATACCTTTCGATAACATATGTTTACTGAATCCTACTAAAATATTTATAATCAATTATGTTTTTATACTCATAAAAGTAATAAAGCTGAAAACATTACCACAAAAGTTGAAAACATTACCACAATAGGCTATTTCTCAAATTGACCATAAATATGTGATTTTCAGTCCAATAGTAACGCGAAAGAGTATCATTTTGGATTCATCTTCTTCTATTAGCTTCTTTCACTTCCATTACATTTACATTTTTGTAAAAGCTTAAAACCCCTAAAAAAAATATTTTTTGAGGGGCTAAGAAAAATCTTTGGAAATTGTGAGATCTCCCTAGGATGGTTTAGTTTACTTCACTTAATCATATAATCGACATGACGTTCTACTAAAAACTAACTAAATGTGACTTAATTTATAGTTGTAAATGTTGCTTTCTGCTTAAAAGTTTTAAGGTCATTTAGAGAAACGGGTTGTCGTTTGCCCTTGAGTTTATGCCAGTTCTCCTTTTCTGTATGTCAAAGAAAACATTTTTTATTGTTCAAATATCCAAAGTTTTCAGGGTTTTTTTGGGAACAATGTTTTCTGGTTTTTATTGTTTCTACATATGAAAAGTGGAAAAGCACGTGGTTAGAAAATATAATTTTTTTTTTTGTTGTTTACTTTTTCACACAACATAACATACGGTTCGCTAATTTCTGTTCTTAATCCTTAGAAACGACGTGTCGTTGTATTTGATATTTTGCCGTCGTTTTTCCATTAAATGTTATTGGGCCTATTGGCCAAAATCCCATTGAGATAATTATACTTTTTGCTCCGAATGACAATGTTGGATTGATAATTGCCACACACACAGGAGCTCTCTCATTGAATGCCACCATGAATCATGGTTTTTAAATACAAGTCATTTGTGAAGACAATTTTTCCCCTTTGTAATTAATTAGAATAGGCTTATCCTTTCATTCTTCCCCTCTCTCTTTCCCACTTCTCTGCCACTGCTCGACACTATCTATCACTGGCAATCAACGTCGTACAATGGGCAATATACACATCTGGTTTTTTCTCTTTTTTTTTTTTTTTTTTCCCAAATCATAAGAATAAGTGATTTTGTTGGGACTTCTTTTAAAAAAAAAAAAGTTGAGGGTATGTTTGGAATTTTAAATAAACAGGATAATCTAAAGTGGCATTCTCTACGATTATTAATTATTTGTAAAAATTACAATACGTGTCTAAATTATTATTATGAAATTAAAATCTAACACAATATTTAAAATATTTTAAAAATATCTTTAATGATATAGTAATTATCTTAATAATATTACATATTATACTATATAATTACATATAAATAATATTAATGATATCATTATAAAATATTTATAGAATTTTTATAAATTAAAGTCATATTTTAATTCAATAAACGTAATTTGACCCATTCTCACATTAACCCTATAATTTTTTCTATTGTTTAAGCCTTAATTTTGTAGGATATGTGCAAGGAGCCCAATCCGGTTCAATGTGATAGCCCAATAGACAGGCCAAAGCCCAGAAACAAATTAGGGCTCCGAAACGATCTGCATTTCTCCGCATGTATAAATTCCCTTGTCTTCAAACTCTAGGGTTTTAGAGCCGCCCATTTTCATTTCACTGCCGGTTCGGAGAGAGAAAGAGAGCAAAGATGAAGACGATTCTGTCATCCGAGACCATGGATATACCAGACGGCGTGAAAATCAACGTCAACGCCAAGATCATTGAGGTGGAAGGTCCGAGGGGCAAGCTTGTTCGGAACTTCAAGCACCTCAACTTGGATTTTGATCTCATCACCGACCAGGAGACCGGAAAACGCAAGCTCAAAATTGATGCTTGGTTCGGATCCCGCAAAACCAGCGCCGCCATTCGTACGGCCCTTTCTCACGTCGAGAATCTCATCACCGGAGTTACAAAGGGGTACCGGTACAGAATGAGGTTCGTCTATGCCCACTTTCCCATCAACGCCTCCATTACCAATGGAAGCAAGACCATCGAGATCCGTAACTTTTTGGGCGAAAAGAAGGTAACTTTGTGTTTTTTTTTTTTTTTTTGAGAATTTTGTTGTTTGATCTTTTGGAATCTGATTTGATTTACATAGTTTATCTTTGATGAAAATTTCTGTGGTGAACGAAATTAGATTAAAGTTATATTTGCTTGTTAATCTGCGTTGGGCTAGCTCTGTTTCTGTGGATGTGTGGCTAAGTTGGATTAGATTAAACTGGGTCTAACCTTAATGCATTTTATCTTATTTGCATGGTGACTATTTGGAATTTGGAGTAGATGGGGTTTTTTTTTCCTGGCAATATACATACTCTGAGACGTTATTACATAAATATAGAGTTTTTTTATTTTTAGCATAGTTTTTTGTGTGATTTGTTTAAACATTTTTGCAGTGTTAATGAAGGTGGTTTGTACTTGTAATGGCTGATTTATTGTTTGTGTGATTTGTGCAGTGTACATGTGGTTTTAGCATGGGTTTTTGTGTTGTTTATGTAAATGATTTGTGCGGTATAAACCAACTAAGTAACTTTAATCATAGGAAGGCAAATCTGTCTGTAGATATACCATATTTGTTTGGCTTTGGTGTTTTGTTTGTTTTCTGGTTGGTGAACATTGAGCAACAGTAGCTTATGCCAGAGTGATTTACTAAACGCAGCATAAATTTTTCATTTGATAAAAGTTTAATCCATTTTGAAAAATGCTATTGGGTATTGAAAATGTATCCGTTGGAAATTTTAATGTCTCTCGGTTGAGGTCTTGTTTACTGTTGATCCTTTTATAAAGTTCTTTGTTTAAGCAAATGGCGTTCTATAAGTACGTGCTTTTTTGCTGTGTCAGGTCCGGAAGGTGGAAATGCTTGACGGGGTCAGTATTTCCCGGTCTGATAAGGTGAAGGATGAGCTGATTTTGGATGGGAATGACATCGAACTGGTGTCTCGGTCTGCGGCACTTATCAACCAGGTCTATTTCTCTCTCTTTCTAGATTTATGTTCGTGTATTTATTCGTATGTGTCTTCACAACAAGTATACATCTATAAACAAAATCTAGATACTATATGGACAATGCCATACAATACTTGAGTCAGATTGACTTTATTTCTGAGATTTTGTTGTTTTATTCTTGTACAGAAATGTCATGTCAAGAACAAGGATATTAGGAAGTTCCTGGATGGCATTTATGTCAGCGAAAAGGGAACCATTCTCGAGTCAGAATGAAGAATGGGTTTATATGAAATATTTTTCGTTGTTTTGGAAGTAGTTCCTTCTTGCTGCAATTGTTTCAGTTTTTGTTCAACGGCTGAGTTATGTGGACTAAGCTTGTTTGGGATACAATTTTGTGTCGTTATAATTTTTGTTGGTTATATTTTCCCCTTCACCTTTGCCTAAATCAATATCTAATGTCTTTAGATGCTTGTTGATTCTTGACTTGAGTAATGTGTTGTTTTTTTGTCTCAATTCCCGACTGTTCGACTCTTGATGAACATGCTCAATTTAGCCTTCTGAATACACTTTCCAAATTAGTAGTTTCAGTTGAATGACTCTTTAGACTTGTTAAAAATGCCGATTAATTCCTACTAAAATACACCTCCTTGTTATAGAGCGTGAAGCGGTGCGTTTTGCAGAAAGAGCAAACTTACAAAGAGCATTACCAAACCATTACATAGAGCATTGCCAAACCATTACATAGACGACTAATGAAATGGCAGTTAAAACCAAAGAGACATGACTTTTCTAAAACAAATGAGAGAAACGAACATTAATTCCCCAGCCATGAAACCATAATTTGCAATTACCCTTTAAGCTGAGATAAAAGGTGAAACAAGCCACAAAGAAAAGAGGTTCTTGTAGAAACAGTGCTAGCCTAGAGAAGTAGAGGGGTTCCCTAATTGGGTTCTAACAACATAAGCAGCCTGCCGGCTGCCGCCCTATAATCTTTGAACGCCGCATCAACCTTCGGCGCAAATGGACCTTAGAATTAACCAAAAATCCATTAAATTCCAAAGAGAGGCCAGACAAGAAAGTTGGACAATCCTTTGCGGCTCCACTTTGTATGATAAAACGCAGAATGATGTATTTAGAACCAATTATTGTCCAACCGTATTCAGCAAAAAAATTATTATTCCTTCAATAATTCATAGAAGGCAGATGAACCACAATGCAAGTGGGGGAAAGAGATACTAGATTGATGTCCCATCATTTTCGTTTGGGTCTCTTAATCAAGACGTGTTGGTGTGGTATGAGAGACTGGTGGTCCAAAGAAAACTTCTGCCTCCCTGTTGTTGCCATACACCACGGAACAATTAACGTACGCAACATTTCCACTGTTTGTCCATTCTTGAAAGCATCAATTTTACTTGACTGATTTGTAAGGTTCCAATGTCCTACCCAATTTTTGCTTCTCCATAGTTGATCATCATTGTAAATACGAAAGGGATATTATTTTGTCCATTATCCCCACAATCACACAAAGATTCCTACTCAGCCTACCCCTCCCACCACAATTAGCAGCCTGTTCATCAGAACCCTTTACTAAAAATGAATCCCTTCTCTTCTCAAAGTCTGCTATGCTCGACCTATCTTTTGTTCTTAACATATCAAGTATGTTCAGTTCATTCATCTAAGCACAAAACTGGACCGGCAATAAATGTAACCAAACACCTCTTCTTTCCAGACTTCAGCTCTGTCGCCAACCCCAGAATTCTTGAAGATATCAAGCTCCTCGGCAGCACAAAACTCTCAAAAACAAGACGCTCACTCCAAATCCCGGATGAATCCCAAGCCTTTGACCTCAAGCAACAAGCAGGCAGAGCCCTTTACTCCTCGCCCATCAGACTCTTCGAACAGCAAACACAAACCCCGGCCTCCTTCCAAACCACTTTCTCTTTCCAATTTCACAACGACATTAATACTACTAATTCTACTCATGGTGGCAGTGGTCTCACTTTCATCATTGTCCCTGACGAGTTCACCATAGGAAGACCGGGCCCATGGTTAGCAATGATCAACGATGCCTGTGATGATGACTACAAAACGGTTGCGGTCGAATTCGACACTCGTTTTAACCCCGAGTTTGGAGACCCGAGCGACAACCATGTGGGGATAAATTTAGGCACAATGGTCTCCACCAAAGCCATCAACGCTTCTGATGTGGGAGTTTTCCTCAACGACGGTTCTGTCCACCGGGCTTGGATTGCCTATGACGGTCCAAACCGCTGGATTGACATCCGTTTAGGATCAGATGTCAATCATTACCCATCAAAACCAGTCTTCTCCGGTCCTCTAGACATCTCACCATTCTTAAATGAATACATGTTTGTGGGATTCTCAGCCTCAACAGGAAACCATACTCAAATCCACAGTGTTCTATCCTGGAACTTCACTTCAACAAGCCAAGGTTTTCTCAGAGTTCCTTCTTCCAAAACATGTGAGAACAAGATCGTCGTTGGCAATGCCGGAAGAATTACTAGCACGGAGCCTCCGAGCAGCTTCTTGATCTTCATTGCTGTAGTGGTTTTGGCCTTGGCCGTTCTGATAAGCCTATACTTCAACGGAAGACGCAAGCGCGAGAGAAATATCATGTCATCAAACGACGCCATTTTCCTGGAGAAAAAAAGGCCAACACCTCCGAACAAGCCGAGGAAGTTCACAACCACCGAGCTCTCCACCGCTACGGTGGGCTTTGACGATATTGAGATTCTGGGCAGGGACTCAAAAGGCGTTTACTACAGAGGAAAGCTCTCAACATCATCAAACGGTAGCCACTGTCATGTGGCTATAAAGCGGTTTTCATCTCAGTTTCTAAGCGCAGCTGGAGTAGATTACAAAAAGAGACTTATGAAAGAAATCATCACCATATCCAAAGTTCGGCATCCGAATTTAGTCCCCATAAGAGGGTGGTGTCAAGACAACAGAGAAACCATGGTTGTCTGCGAGTTCATCGTCAATGGAAGTCTAGACAAATGGCTATTTGGGGTTGGTGTTCTTCCATGGACAAGGCGGTTCAAGGTGGTCAAAGACGTGGCTGAAGGGCTCAACTTTCTGCACTCAAAACAGCTTGCTCACAAGAACTTGAAGCCAAGCAGTGTTTTTCTTGACGTGAGCTTTAGAGCAGTTCTTGGTGACTATGGGTTTGTGCTATGTGGGGCCGAGTCAAGGAGGTTCGAATCGGCTGTGAGCCAAAGTGCCGATGTTTTTGAGTTTGGTCTGTTTGTGTTGGAAGTTGTGGCGGGTAAAAAAAGGTCGGAGGAAATAAGATTTGTTGGGGAGTTTGGGGAAATGGGGTTGTTGGAATGGGCATGGAGATTGCATGAGAGTGATGAGAAAGTGAAGTTGGTGGATAAGAGGATGGGGAATTGTATGATGAGGTTGGAGCAAGTTGTAAGAGTTTTGGAGATTGGGTTGCTTTGCACTCTAAATGAGAACAAAGGGAGACCCAGTATGGACCAAGTTGTGGAGTTTCTGTCCAACATGGACAAACCTCTTCCCGAGTTGCCACTGAGTCGACCCGTTTGTTTGTTTCCGTACAGCAGCATGAATGCTGGTCTCTGCAGCACTGGCTACTCTTGTGGCTCTTTTAAGTGACGAGAGAAGTTCTTGGTAACCAAGATGCATGATGTAAGGCTTTATTTGCGTTAATTTGTTGATTTGGTGTTAATTGGTGTAGAAAGGAGACCTTTTTGGATCCTAGAGTGACTATGCAATGGGGAATTTTTTCAGTAGAAGCTGAAATAAGTATCTATCTTTTAACGGTCAAATCTGTAGAAAAAAAATAATTTTGACTAGATCTAATAGTTTCAAAACGTATAACGTCGGTAGGAAGTTCTCACCGAAGAAATCCCCTGTGTAGAGAAGAGATTGGTTTGAGAAAAGAATAGTTGGAAATATGGGCTTGGTAGATATTCATAGAAAGTATGTGTGTAATGTACATGTGTGTAATGTATTATGTAAGTTGCTCGATTGCACATTAGATTATTTAAGGGCAGTGGCTTTACATGTTACATAAAGTTCTGGGGGATGATTTCTGGTGAATATTATGGGGCAATGGCACTTGTAGTAATCCATGGATAAACTAGGCTTCATGTTTTTCAGTTGCTAAACACTGTCGGTCCATCACTTTTTTTTTTCCTCCTTTTTTTTCTTTTTTTTTTTCTTTTTGTCCTTTTTGGGTAGATTACTTTTGTACTCAGTTGCCTAGATATGTTATGTGCTTTAAAGAATTCAAAGAGGAACAAATTCCTTAAGCAGAGGCACAGAGGACCAAACTAAAAGGTAGAGTTACAGGAAAATGAAATCACCAAACAGGATTTTACGGGAATGCTACAAAACCATGTGATATTAGTGGACCTTAAAAAAGGCCTGAAGTAGACGTCTAATCCTAATACTGGAAAAACGACAAAAATAAAAACGCGAACCTTCAACAAGCAGCAAACAACAACGTAAGATAATTCTAATTAAAAAAAAAAAAAAAGCATTGAAACAATGAATAAAGAAAACGACATGGAAGGAAAAATGACAAAACGACGTCAACTCCAAAACGACAAACATCAACAAACGACGAAATAGGAACAGGGCCGGGGAAAACGAAAATGAAAGGAAGAAACGCCGTAAAAACAGCAAGCAACAACAGAAAACTGACAGCCAGCGAAAAACGACAAGACAGGCCAAAATTTTTTTTTAAAAAAGAAGAACGACTTCAAAACAAATAAAATAAAATAAAGGAGAAAAAGACATCTAAATGAGAAACTACAATAACATGAAACGACATCAAACTAAAAAAAAGACAAGCACCTCAAAATGACACGTCATATAAAAAAAAAAAAGAACCAACGATTACTTAAAGTAAGAAACAACAATAACAAGAAGCGGCGCCAACTGAAAAACCGATAGTCAGAGAAAAACTGTAAACACTTACAACGAAAAAACAACAACAAAACAAGAAATATATATATATATATATATATATATATATAACAAGAAAGGACAGGAAGACCTGAAAAGAATTAAGAACACCACAAAAACGACACCAACTGAAAACAACAAAAACATAGATAATTGCTATAAATTCTTGTTTGCACTCTTTACAGGCATAGTTCTTTAAGTTGAGGGACTAAATTTTATACAACTCTGTATATTTAATGGTTTTCGTTCATTTTTTTTTAACAAATGGATAGCATAACAGAGACTATATCTGGAGAGATGAAAGTAGGAAAACCTTTCATGAACTTACCTCTAATATATATATATATATATGTATATATAAACTTGATTTATTTAACTAAAAAATCAAAGGTATGCTCCTAGATATATGAAGACTTTATAGGTAAGCTATAAATAACAATTTCAAAAGCATCCATTGATATCTAAAAGTTCCTGCAGTATAATCTTTTACATTAATATGTTAAACTATGTCACAATAATATTCATAATGAGAACTAGATAAAGTTCATTAAATTTTTTAATTATCTGTTTATTCTTGAGGACCATTATTTGTTGATGGATAATTAATTTATATAATCTAATCATAACATGATATTGATACCTTTCATATGTATGTGCTGTTAAAGAGCGTTTTATCATTGTTGTCACGAGTAGGAGTAATGATACAAAACTAATTTGGTTCATTAGTTTGAAACTAGAAATAAATCATAGTCCGTACATATGCAGGTCGAACCTATACAAAATAGCTTTTAGCAATATGCAAATGAAGGACATAGAATAGACAGAGAAAAAAAAAATTCCTTCTTTCCAAATTCTAATTAGAAATCTATAGATAACCCCCTGGCCTATCTACTCTGGGTCTTTTTATGGTTAAACTTGAACCCCTCATTTCATTCTTGATCATCATTTCTGTTTTCCTTTTATTATTTGTCTTATCAACTCTCTCAACACCATCACACTCTTCCTGAACTCCCCTGCTTTGTTCTTTCCCGTCACAAGTACCAATACTTTTGTCATCAACATTAGCACTAGTGATTATTATTTCATTAGACTTGTTCATCATCATCTCATCTTTCTTCCTTTGGAGGAACTCAACAAGTCCTCCAAGAGCTACGTCCGCTTTGTCGCTTCTAACGAGCTGCTCCGCGACCTCGGCCGGGGTCACCTCCACCTCCTTCAACCTCTCCTCGATTTTCCGGAACAGATGATGGCCCTTAATTCTAAGATAGTTGAAAGCGAGGGTCCTGAATCCACAGGGCGTGAGGTAGGACATATGGATGTGGACGTCCATTCTGCCAGGCCTCAGCAAAGCAGGGTCAAGCCTCTCCTTATAGTTGGTTGTGAACACTATTATTCTCTCATCTCCACAGCTTGACCACAACCCATCAGCAAAGTTGAGCAATCCTGATAGCGCCAACTGCCAAAAGGACAGAAGAAGTGCACAAATAAAGTTGATTAATCAACATCTTGATTAACATGATTGGGACATTCTTTCTTTTGTTACAAAAATTTAAGTGTATGGAAACGGTCACCACAACCGATTAATTATTATAGAGTGACAAATGAACACTTATTCAACTTTTTTTTTGTAATCAATCCAACAAATGAATAAAAAAAATTGGTGCCAAACCCAGGGGAATTCTCAATTTTTTTTTGCATGTGTTTGTCAAGTTTTTCATCTCTGAATACTAAATATCAGAGTTACATAAGTTAAGAGAATATAATATGTAGTTTTAGGAAATTAATTACTAAACATATCACTAATGATAATGATAATGAATAGCAGTATAAGTGAAACTTATAATTACCTTGTTATTTTCCTTCTTATACGCCATTAATTGAGGATGAGGAGGAGGAGGAGCAGCAGCAGCAGCGTGGTTGGCATCCTCGCGATTTTCCAACTCACCGAAGGAGCAGTCGATGTCCTCGATGACGATAATCGATTTGTTGGCGACCGAAACCAACAGTCCCCGGAGGTCTGAGTGACCACGCAAATTGGAGAGCTGCAAGTCGTAAACATCGAATTTGAGGTGATTGGCCATGGCGGCGACGAGGCTCGATTTCCCCGTCCCTGGAGGACCGTAAAGCAAGTATCCTCTCTTCCACGCCTTCCCAACTCTCCTGTAAAACTCCTTCCTCTCCACAAACCTGTCCAAATCCTGCATCACCATCTTCTTCAGCTCCTCCTCCATCGCCATTGTCTCAAACGTCGAAGGATGATCGAAGTCCACCGAGCTCCACTGCCCGCTCTTCCGGCCCATGTTCCCGAACGATCCCAGGGAAAACAGCCTAACCTTCTTCTTCTCTGCCTCTATCGCCTTCGCAGACTCCATCACGTGAGGAAGGTAAAACTCTACCACCTTGTCTCTGAATTTCTTCTCGAACCTCAGCTGGATCGTCGTCCGCTCCTTCGACGATGATGGCGGCGGCGGCGGCAGCGGTTCACCCTTCATACTCGGTGTCCGGTTTTCAGCATTGGTGGTGGTAATTAGCCTCCAGACTAGCTCGATCCCGTCGAAATGGTCGACGATCGACTCGCCGTCGTCGATGGAGATGGAGATTTGCGCCTCTCGGGGTGTTTTCGAGGCCTTGAGGCGGGTATTGGATGGCGTAATTCTAGTTCCCAAGTAGGCTTCGGAGGCGGCGAAGACTTCGTTGACGTAGACGCCGGAGTTCTTCTCGATGGTGATGGTCATCATCATCTTCTTGGTTGAAGGACGGTTGAGTAAAGTGGAGAGATATTCGATGATTTTGTGTCGGATTGGGGAAGGAATCAACTGGCGAGTTAAGCTATCGAGCTCTCTAAGAACAGTCTTGGCCACCATCGCCGACGCAGCGAAGCTTGTGTATGATGAGAGAATTGATCCTGCTGAAGGAATTGATCCTGTCGTGCTAAACATTTTGACGATGATTATCGACTTCGATTGTTGTTTTTGGTTGGTTTCTGTGTGTCAAGGAACTGAAAGTAGAACAATTGTGAAGTGTTGAACATCGATCCGCCTGCAGGTTTCTAATTAATTACTACCTTAGAAAAGCTCCTCTTTTTTTGTCCATTATAAATAATTCTTTATGCAAAAGCCAAGCGAGCAACCATGGTGGTGGAGATAATGAGGCCGCATGGTGCGAAAATAAGGAGAAATTACGCTAGGTAGGTTTTTTAATAATCTTTTTATAATAAATTATTATAATTTTATAAAATTAAACAAATGATTATTTGTTGGTTATAAATTTTGATAAATTTATTGTGTTTTTTAATATTAAACTTAATTGTTTAATTTTAAAAAATAGCTATCATTTATTTTAAAAATATTTTTAAAAAGGTTTTTTATTTTTTTATTAAACTAGGAGTCTAGTAATTAAGTGGTGTTTGAAAAGTAGTAAGAACCGTTGGTTACAATCACTTTTATTGTAGCATGTGAGAGCTTTACACTATAGTAATTTTTTTTAATATTATCATAACATACAAGAACTTTATACTATTTATAACTGAGTTAATAGTGAAAACTACAAATTCATGGTTTCCATCACTATGCCAAACACGAGTTAATTAACCCAATAACTAGTTGATTCAACGTTACAACTCAGAAAAAAAAAAAAAAAAACCTCAAAAAGACTAATATATCTTTCTTTTTACAATAGGATTTTCCTCTTCTACTCTTTTTGCCTTTTCCCCTTTCATCTTCTTTCTTTACCTCAATCCAGCCGCATGATCTTTCTCCCTCTGCTCCGATTGCCTACTTCACATTGGTGCTACAGATGCCAACAGGAAACGATGTCGGCCAGGTTGGGCACCATACATGCCTCCACCTCCAATATGATTGTTCAATGTTTTAGCGACGGTCCACAGAGATTTGCTTCTCCGATATGGTCGTCGAGCGTAATGGTGTGGAGATCTAGCCTCGATGTCATGACAAGCTCAGATCTGCCTCAAACGCAAGCTGCATTTATTAAACACAGTCAGATTGCATTCAACTTAGGCCGTAAAACAACCACAACGGGGAATTGGAATCTTTGGTGGGGAAGATTAGGATTTAGGAATGACAGCAACCACAGCAGCTGCTACAAGCAGTGATCTGTTATGCGGGCGTTAGACGGATCCTTAACCAATAATGATGAAAGCAAAAAGATTAGCTGCTTAAAACTCAAAAAGACTCAACCTAAAACAAACAGATATATTTAAAATTGAGTTTGATATATTTAAAATTTGAGAATTAAATTGAAATTGACAACAAATCAAGGACCATTTATAAAATTAACTCCATTTATATCTATATTCATATCTTTGGCATTTTAAAAAAGATTGTCCTAAAAGGAAGAAACATGGTAGAGACAAGTTTCGAGATACTCCGATGCAGATGTTGCTTCCGACGAGTATGAAAGCTCTAATCATCTCTGTATAACTGAAGAAAAGGCAATTTTTGAACGGGTTATGGATTCGGGTTGTTCTTATCATATGTGCCCTAGTAAGGCTTAGTTTCAAGATTATAAAGAGATCAATGGGGGCAAGTTTGCTTGGCAATGTGAATCTTGCAATGTTCTAGGCATTGGATCAATAAGACTGAAGCTAGCATACGGTTATCATAGAATTTTTTCAGAAGTAAGGCATGTTCCAGTCTCAAAGAGAAACTTAATTTCTCGGGGGATGCTAGATTCACAAGGATGTATCTTTAAGATAGAAAAGGGTGTGATCAAAGTGGTGAAGGGATCTTTGATGTTAACGAAAGGGACTCTTAAGAATAGGATCTACATTCTATAAGAAAAGATTGTTGTGGGCTCTGTGACAACTGTTTCAGACAAAGAAGACTCTACGACACTGCTGTGGCATAGGAGATTGGCCCATATTAGTGAGAATGGTCTTAAAGAATTGAGCAAACAAGGGATTTTAGGAAAGGATAAGCTACAAGACTTGGATTTCTATGAACACAGTGTTTATGGAAAGTCCAAGAGAGTGAAATTTTCCAAGCAATTCATACCACAAAGGCAATCATAGACTATGTTCACTCAGATTTGTGGGGAGCATCAAAAGCACCACCTCACTCAGAGGCAAGGTATTTTTTGTCCATAATTAATTATTACTCTAGAAAGCTGTGGGTTTATATTTTGAAGAATAAGAATGATGCATTAAGACACTAAGGACTGGAAAGTCTTAATGGAAACCCAGACAGGAAGAAAATTAAAGGAGCTAAGAACTAACAACGGATCAAAGTATTATAGTGATGAGTTTGACCAATTTTGTAAGGATACTGGGTTTGCTAGGCATCACACAGTGAGGAAGATCCCTCAACAAAATGGCCTTACAGAGAGAATGAATAAGACCATTCTGGAAAGGTGAGGTGTTTACTATCAAATGCAAATTTGTCTAAAACCTTTTGGGCTTAGGCTATGGTGACTGTAGCCTATCTAATTAATAGAAGTTCATCAGTTGCAATTGACCTTAAAACTTCATAGGAGATGTGGTATGGCCATCCACCAAACTTGAGTAATCTTAGGGTGTTTGGGTGTGTAGCCTTTGCACATGTAAATCAAGGGAAGTTGGAACCAAGAGCCTTAAGATGCATGTTTCTTGGCTATCCTGAAAGTGTGAAAGGTTTTAAGCTATGGTGTGTTTAGAAGGCCAGTCCCAAAGTCTTTATAAGCAAGGATGTCATCTTCAAAGAAGATGACAATGTTTTATAAGAGTAAGGGCAACAAGTATGATGTTGAAGACCTAGAGATGCAGACAATAGATAAAGAAAGATTACAAGTTGAGGTGGAGACTTCTCTTTAGAATGATGCAACTGATCACCAACAGCTAGAAGGTAGTCAACTTGAAGAACAAACTAAAGAAATTGAAAGTTATTTTCAGGATTACTCTCTAACAAGGGATAGACAAAAAGGATAGGTTAAAGCACCAAAAAGATTCAGATGTGTTGATCTTATTTCGTTTGCATTGACTACAACATCTAAAATAGTAGAGAATTAGCCTCGGTCTTATGCTGAGGCTGTTGGCAGCAAATACTCTAATCAGTGGAGATCAGTAATGATAGATGAGTTAAAGTCCTTACACAAAAAAAGAACATGGGAATTGGTAAAAAGGCCTGATAAACAAAAGGTTGTGGGATCTAAATGGGTGTATAAATTCAAGGAAGGAATCCCAGGTGTGGAAGAGGCTCGGTTTAAAGCTAGACTAGTTTGACAACATGATGGAATTTGATTACAATGAGGTGTTTTTACTAGTGATTAAACACAACTCCATAAGAATGTTGTCGTTATTAGTGGCTCATGGAGACTTAAAGCAAGATCAACTTGATGTCAAGACTGTGTTCCTTCATGGAGAGCTTGAAGAATGCACTTACATGTCATAGCCTGAGGGGTTTATTAAAAAAGACAAAGAAGACCATGTTTGTCTCTTGAAGAAGTCTTTGTATGGACTAAAGCAGTCCCTTCATCAATGGAACAAGCATTTTGATTCTTTTATGATTTTAAATGGTCTTAAAAGATGTGAGTTGTTAGTAGACCAAAAGCAGGTGGAGATATGATTTATCTCCTCTTATATGTTGATGACATGCTGCTAGCATGTAAAGATAGAGCTGAGATTGAAGAGATCAAGCAGCTATTGAAGATGAATTTGAAATGAAAGAAATGGGGGCAGCAAAGAAGATATTGGGCATGGAAATATTTAGAGATAGACGAAAGGGAACTTTTTTTTTTATTACAAAGAAGTTATCCTCCATTGGGTATGCATTTCAAACTCTCATTAGCTGGGTCACCTAAAGATGAGCAAAAAGAAGCCTTCATGTCAAAAGTTCCTTACGCTAGTGCTGTTGGCAACCTTATGTATGTAATGGTGTATACTCGGCCAGACTTAGCAGTGTTGTTAGCATGTTTATAGGGAATCCAAAGAAGGTATATTGGGAGATAGTGTTTAGATAACTTAAATGCTCCATTGGTGTTGGTTATCTCTATGAAAAACACAGAAATGATGGTGGTTCAGTTTCTGATTTGTTGACTCAGATTATACGGGATGCATGGATAGTAGAAGATCACTTACAAGATATATGTTCAAGCTCTGTGGTAATGTTGTAAGCTGGAAGGTAACTTGGCAACATGTTGTGGCATTCTCGACAACTGAAGCCAAATTTATGGCCTTAACAGAAGCTATGAAAGAGGTTCTTTTGATAAAGGGGTTAGCAACTAAGCTTTGATCTCAGCATGCAACTGTAGAAGTTCACTATGATAGCCAAAGTGCTATTCGCTTGGTTAAAAATCAAGTTTACCATTAGAGAACTTAACACATTGATATAAGACTCTACTTTGTATCAGGGAGGTTGTGTCCTGTAGAAAGGTAAACTTAAAGAAGGTCTCAACTTCTAAGAACCCAGCAAATATGGTTACTAAAGCTTTACCCTTGGCAAAGTTCAAATACTGTTTGAACTTGCTGAGTCTACAGGTTTGCAAGAAAAGAGTCAGGTTTGCAACAGTAATAGAAAATGCAGCCAAAGTGTTGGCTGGCTATTAACAATGGTTATTACTTTTTGATTATCTGTATTGTAGAGGATAGATTGTTGTATTCAGGTTGGTTAGTATTGTTTATAAGCAACCAATCAATAGTTACTGATGTGGGCATTTGAAGGCTATGGAAATCAATAATCTGGAGAGGCTTGTGACAGAGTGAAAACTACGAGAGAAACAGTGTAATACGTATTGTTCTTGAGGGAATAAGCTTGAGAGGAAGTTTTGCCATTGAAAGATCAATAAAAAATTCCGAGATCTTTTTGTCAGAGTTGTGTGTGTTTTCTTCCTTATTCTCTTCTTGTTCTTAATCTTGTCTGCCAATTCTTTCAGTCTCTTGAGGGTTCAATTGTCAAATTGGAGAAAAATCATACCACAAACGTTTTCAGCGTATATAATTAGCAGACGATTATCATAGTTTCAATAAATCTTCAAGGAATAGAGGGGTGTAATTTAGGAGAGGGTTGGCACCAGTGACGAGCTTGAATTTTTATTTTTATTTTTTTAATGAAGGGCTAATATCTTACCATGTATAAAATTATGTACATTCCAAATTTTTAAGGGGGAGTTTGCGCAAATTTCAGTAATTTTTTAAGTATATAGCTTGTATACATGTATATCATATAGGTGGACAAAATAAAGTTAAGCCCCTCCAGTCTCTCTTTTACTCCGTCACTGGTTGGCACTTTCTTAGCAGTATAGGAAAAGGATTTTCTTACTCAAAATTTAGAACTGACATTAAATATTTGGCTCTCAAGATGCTCTTATTCTAATGTAAGGCAAGATTTGGATATATGAGTAGAAAAATCAATCTAATTTATAGGATGCTTAGAAAACCTATTTAAACTAGAAAAATAAATTCAAAAGTTAAAGCATTTGAGAGCTTTACATTATAGTTACTTTTTGTTTTATACTATAGCTGTTAAAAGCTTTACATCATGAATGATTCAAATTGACAGAGAATTAGCAAGAAAAATAATTCAGTTTACTCATTTGAAATTAAAAAATTAATCTCACCAAATTCCCGATGTTGCACTATATACATATGTAGGTTCATGAAGACGATATTGCACAGGAGCTTTTAGCAATATGCAAACGAAGGATAGAATAGACATATGAAAAAATTAACTTCAATTCAAGCTCAATAGAGATTTATTGGATGACCCTCTGGCCTGTCTAATCGACATCTCTTTGTGGTCGTTGAACTTGAACCATTTATTTCCTTCTTGATCATCATTTCTTTCTTCCTTTTATTGGTCATATCAACTCTCTTAACATCATCACACTCTTCATCAACTTCCACGCCTTGTTCTTTCCCATCATAATTGGTACCAATATTCTTGTAATCAACATTAGTACTAGTGAATAGTTTTTCATCTTTCTTCCCTTGGAGGAACTCAACAAGTCCTTCAAGAGCTTCATTTGCGTCGTCGCTTCTCATGAGCTGCTCTGCGACCTCAGCCGGTGTCACCTCCACCTCCTTTAACTTCTCTGCGATTTCTCCGAACAGAGGATGGTCCTTAATTCTAAGATGGTTGAAAGCGAGGGTCTTGAATCCACAAGGCGTGAGGTAGGACATATGAATGTGCACGTCCATTCTGCCAGGCCTCAACAAAGCAGGGTCAAGCCTGTCTTTGTAGTTGGTTGTGAACACTATTATCCTCTCGTCTCCAAGGCTTGACCACAACCCATCCGCAAAGTTGAGCAATTCTGATAATGCCAACTGCCCAAAAAAAAACTCATTAATCTTTTTCACCATTAATCATATACATATAAAACTTGATTAACATGATATAAGTCTTGTCTTTGTAACAAAAATTTGACCAAAACTGTGAACCGTTTCATGAACATTTTTTTTAGTACTTGATCCAACATTACGAACAAAAAGAATCGGTGGTTTTTTTTTTAAAATGTGACTGTCAACTTTTTCGCTTTCTCACATGATTGTCTTTACAAAATTCACAACCTCTGAATCACTAAATTGTTTGAATACATTATATATTATATATATTGCAGAGCTACATGAAGTTTAAGAAAATATAACGGCATTATACTGTAATTCTAATTCAATTTACACCGACTCCAAAAAAAAGTTTTCTCGGCCAATATACATATCTATGTAGATTCATTATGCTTAAAGAGAAAATAAGCAATGATAATAAATTCATAATTAACATATGAAGGTCTACGTACATCAGTACATATAAAGCTTACCTTGTTCTGTTCCTTGTCGTACGCCTCCACTGAAGTAGCAGTACCAATATTGGCGCGATTTTCCAACTTGACGGAGCAATCAATGTCCTCGATGACTACAATCGATTTGTTGGTGACGGAAACCAACAATTGCCGGAGGTCATAGATATCGATCAAATCGAAAAGCTGTAAGTCGTAGACGTCAAATTTGAGGTAATTGGCCATGGCGGCGACGAGGCTAGATTTCCCGGTCCCGGGAGGACCGTAAAGCAAGTATCCTCTCTTCCACGCCTTCCCAACTCTCTTATAGAACTCCTTTCTCTCCAAAAACCTGTCCAAATCCTCCATCACCATCTTCTTCAACTCCTCATCCATCGCCATCGTCTCGAACGTCGACGGATGGTCAAAATCCACACAGCCCCACTGCCCGTTGTTCCCTAAACAATCCATATCTCCGTACGATCCAAGCGAAAACAACCTGACCTTCTTTTTCCCCGAATTGAATTTCTTCGCCGTCTCTATCACGTGTGGAAGGTAAAACCCTACCACCTTGTTCATGAACCTTTTCTTGAAGCTGAGCTTGAACGCCGTCGTCTCCCCCCTAGACGACGCCGTTTTGCTGCTCGATCCCGCCGGTTCTTCGGCGGAAGAGGTGGTGGACAGCCGCCAGACGAGGTCGACCCCGTCGAAGTTGTCGAGGACGGACTCGCCGCGGCTGATGGACAGAGAGATGTGAGTCTCCCGGGGTGTTTTCGAGGCCTCGAGGTGGGTGTTGGAAGGCGTAATTCTGGTTCCTAAGTAGGTTTCGGAGGCGGAGAAGAGCTCGTTGATGGAGATGCCGAAGGACTTTTTGATGGTGATGGTCATCGTCGCCTCGTCGGTAGAGGAAGAATTGAGGTTGAACAAATTGGAGAGATATTCGATTATTTTGGCGCGGATTTGGGAAGGTATGAATTGGCAAGTTAAGCTCTCGAGCTCTCTAAGAGCGGTTTTGGCCACCGTAGCCGAGGCGGCGAAGGTGGCGTATGAAGAGAAAATTGATCCTGCTGAAGGAACTAATTTTGTTCTGGTGAACATTTTGATGATATCTGATTATGATGATCGAATTCGATTGTTGTTTTTTGGTTGGTTTGTTGTTTTTGCTGTGTGTGTGAAGGAATGAAATTAACTGTGTAGAACACAACAACACTTGTAAACCTGAAACATTGAACTTTCGCCAAGTAGACTGCCGACATTATCACAGCAAAGTGGTATTGCGTAATTAACTAGCTGATGCAAATCTTCCATCAGCTGGATCAGGCAGGTGTTGGGTTTAATGTCCTAAAAGCTATAAAATTGTATATTTTGATGATAAATAAATAAAGTGACATTTATAATTATTTTAGTTATGTATTATGAATATATTTATAAACATCAAGAAAATTCTATGATTATTTATGTGACTATAAATTTAGCATATAAGTGTTATATACTTACGGATAAAATTTATAGATAATAATCTAAATAGTTCGTAATAATTAATTAAAGTTTGGGATCTTTAATTAAATATTACAAGTACGGTCCAATCTTATTTAGAATGAAATAGTCACTATCCAGACTATTAATGTAGAGACATTGGATTGGATGTACTTTATATAATGAGATTATATAGGACTGGACCAGATAAATTATGAATCTCTAATAATCATCCGTTACAAATAGAGTATTCAAATTTATCACTATGATGATCATATATTTGACAGTCTTAATCCTGAGTATTTATTAGACTCCTATTTATGACATTATGTTTTTTGACTTGCATGGTAAGATTTGTGTAAGCACAGATCATAACTTAGCATCTTGGAAATATAATGTAATAAGTGGCTGGGAATAATATTATACAGATACGGAATCCATTCCTTCCCTATGGAAGTTAGAAAAATAGTT
>CAMOHE010055480.1:10497-25863 GCA_946598075.1 Artocarpus hirsutus
TTTAGATAATTGTTATGGAATTATATTATGCTAGTATTTGTTATACTCTTTGAAAACCATGCATCTCTGTTTCGCATAAGCTATCACCTTCTAGTTTGAACTTCTATGGGTTAATCCTATTGAATATTGCTATTCTTAGAAGGAAAATTAGGAAATGATAAGACTCTTAAGGCAATGAAAGCACCAGTTGAAAGTTTTGATTTTATACCTGTATGAATAAGTGCAATGAATAGATAAACGAACATAAATTTTCTCTTATTTCTAGGATGAGCTGAAATTAAAGTATTATTAACAATGAAGTCAGTGCAGGAACAAAATATTTGTAACACTTTGCCTGTAAAGTTTGTTTGTTGAGAATAGTTTTCTAGACACAATTCATAATGTAGTAAAACTGGATTGCTAGTGATGTCAAAATGAAATTAGGACATTAATCTGTAACATCAAATCAGAACTGGGGAATAAGGAATTTTTTCCCCCTCCAATGGTTTAGGCATTGACTTCATCGGGCACCTCTTATTTCTTATTTGTGATTTATTATGTTGATGTTGATGTTGATGTTGGACAATACTCAGCTAGTTGTTCTCCTCAGTAAATGATATGTTTCTTCAAGTTTTTTGAAATTTTCCATCAATTTCAGACTGTTTTGGGCTTTGTGAAAGCGTTAGCATCTTGCTTGCCAACTATAGACTTGCAAAAACTTCTTTCTAGTGTTGTTTAGAAAATGATTGTCCAAGTTGTTCTGCTGCTATAGAGATTTATAGGTGCTTTGAATGTAAATAGGGATAGAGTCAAGTTGTCCAACTCATTTGGTGCTTTGGATTTACTTCTATATCTCTAGTATTTGGAGTTATCACTCTTTAAAAGTTATGTTATCTAACTTTTTGGTACTTGCATTTGCTTTTAATTTTTTTTTTTTGTTTTGACAGGTCTACTAGCTTCATTGCATCCCACATACTTGATGAACCCATGCTCAGCTTTCTCGGCTACAAGATTGTTGTTCTTGACAAGCTTGATTACTGTTTAAACTTGTATATAGGACTCATTGCATTTCCTTTCACTGCAAAATTATTGTGTTTTTACAACCCTACTTATTGCTCAAACTTGTATATAGGATTTATACATTTACTTAAATCTAATATCTGTCTACATATTCAATCGACAATTGTGAGCTCAATAAATATATCGTATTTGACATTATATGGTCCCATACTAGATTTTAATTATAGATTAATGTGGTTTGAATTTAATTATTATGAATCTAAAATAGCATGGGCTCGTTCAAGTCAATATATCTTTTAACGATAATTTATGAAACATCGTTAAAATATTTCAACAACATCTAAGTGAGTGTCATAGAAAGAATAAACGACATCATATGAGTTGATATATCTTTTAACGACAATTTGTGAAACATCGTTAAAATATTTTAACAACATTTAAGTAAATGTTGTAGAAAGAATAAACGACATCCCACATGGTGTCGTAATATTAGTTTTAAACGACAAGTAAGAGATGTCGTAAAAAGCATCTGAGACGACATCTAAATAAATGTCGTCAAAGCCTTGAAGATTCTACAATACTCTTTATAGACGACATTTAGACTAATATCGTAAAAGACTTTTTACGACATGTTTCCTATGTCGTTAAATATCACTTTTGTTGTAATGACGCCAGTTATCATGGCGTTCACGGTAATAGTAGGGAACATATTATCTATAACAGCGTTTTTCATTTGCTATCAAAATCATTATTATGTATTAACTGTAAATATTAATGGGAGAGAATTACGTAGTAGATTGGCTGGATTTTTTTGAAAACTAGCTTATTGTTTTCATTTCATACTTGTAATGCTACTGATACATATTGTATGTTTGCAAGATATATATTTTCACTGCTGAGAAAAAGAGACTTTGACAATTTTATACCCCAGAAATATGCATTTCGAATTGATAATATTCGAAAACTGACAGTTACCAAGTGTAATTTCTAGAATCTACAAACTGGTGCTGTGTCCATCATCTTGTGTTTATAAGCGTACAAGCCCAGCCCAGAAGAAGAACTAGACGTGCATACGTTCCATTAAAATGGAAGTTGTAAGAAATATCGGATTTTATAAATACTTAGATATGACTAAGATATTAGCATATGTCACTGTTGAAATTAAAACAATTGTATGAACCAAAATATCATCAATTTGACCTAAATACCCCAGCAATGAATCTCGTATTTCCCCTTCTTTCCCCCTCTCTCTCCTCTGTTGACGGCAACAACGAGCAACACACGATGACAATGAACGACGAGTGACGTTGTCGTTCTAGCATCCTTTCGGAGCTGCCAGTGGCATAGAGGCTCTGGGGTTAGAGAGATGAGAAGGAAAGAGAGAGAAGAGAGGAGAAAGGGGAAAAAAACTAAAAATAAACGGGGTATTTTTGATAATTTTAAAAAGAGGCTAAAAAAAAATTTCAATTGAAGAAATGACATCTTTTTTTTGGTACAAAAAACACACTTTTCTGAACAGGAAAACTGCCCTAGTTTTTTTCAGAAAGATAAGAAAAATAATTGTAGCAAGTTAAGGAACCTAAACAGGATGAAAAAAAAAACTGGAGCCATTTTTATGTTCAAAAAGCTTATTTTTTTGTCCCAAAAAAAAAATAGAGGTCATTGACCAAAAACTTTTTTTTCAAGTAATTTTTTTTCCAAATATATCCCAACTTACATATCTTTTTCCTATAGCCCATCAAATAGTACTATTTCTCATATATGATTCCTAAATATTTTAGTCCAATCTGCCTCACCGATTTTTTTAATGTGCTCTGGTTAAGTATAATATACATATATATATATATATATATATATATATATATATATTACGTTTGATTAAACTTTTAACAGAATAAATCAAAAAGAGAGAGGATTAATTACAAAAATTCCTCCTCATGCTATAATCCTTATAATATGCTCCATTAGCTTCAAAACGTAGCATTTGTTACTCTTTGAACTTCAAAATATAACATTTGTTCCTCGATCTATGAAATATTAACAAAAAAACTCTTTGAATTATGATTTTGAGCATAAACAATACAATATTATATAAACAATAAGATTGTTGAATAGTTTAGTAAACCATTAGACTGTTAGCTTACGTGGTGCAGTCGTATGAAAGTAAAAGAAGAGGTAATTTGTTTTAAAAAAATTCAAGACTTTTTAATTGATATTTTAAACACTTAAAATTTTTGAATTATGTCGACTTTTTAAATTTAAATTAGCTTAGGATATGATAAAGTTACTACAATACCCATATATTGTGTACCAAGTTTTGTTAAAAGTTCTAACAAAAGGAGTTTTTTTTGTTAATATTTTATAGTAGAGAACAAATGTTAAGTTTTGAATTTTGAAAGTAAAATATTACAAGGGTTATAGTTGATGAAGAATTTTAGTAATTAATTCAACAAGAAAATAATTTTTTAAAAAGAAAAAGTACATTCATGTATTTAAGTAGTTCATAGAATTGACGTGCTTCCAACTTGGACACAATACAAGAGATTAGTTAATAAGGAAACAGATTCAATGCATAGTTTCGCAGAAACCCTGGTTGAATTATTGTTTGATAAAAGACACACACATACATCTCAAGAAAATAAAAGAAAAAGTGCACAGACACATGCACATTTCATGCATATTAATTTCAACCTTTGACACAGCTATTTAGTCAATAGGGACACTCTGCAACACCGCAGTCTCCACCGTAATTCCAGGCCCAAACCCGAGCAGAACTCCCCACTCCAGCCCTTCACCGGTGGTGCTTTTCCCTTCCTCCAACGACTTCTTCCTTATCTCATCCAGTGTAAAGAAAAGGCTTACACTCGACATATTCCCATACTCGCTTAGCATCTTCCAAGTAGCCCTAAACTTGTCTATTTTTAGCCCAACTTTCGCTTCGATCTCCCGGAGAATGGCAGCGCCCCCCGGATGCGGCACCCAAAACAGCGAGTTCTAATCTCTGATCCCAAATGGCCTAAATGCAGCTTCCAAACATGTCACGATGTTGTCCCCTATTAGCCGAGGAGCTTTGGGTGAAAGCTTCAAAGTGACACCGGCTTCTCGTATGAACCCCTCAATTGCGCCATCCGAGCCAGGAAGAATAATTTCCAACGTCGAAACCAGCTGAAACAACGGTTTTTCTGTCCACAACAGCATGCCGTCAGCACCAACAACCACAGCGCCTTTGCCGAAGAGTGCTTGGCTGACAAGGTTTGCAATGTCATTCTAGCTCGGCCCACGGAAAGTGGTGATGGTCATTTCGCAGCATACAATGAGAACGCGGGCGCCAGGGTTGTTCTCGGCCAAGTCCTTGGCAATGCGGAGGACGGTGGCGCCGGCGAAGCAGCCTTGGTGGTAGAGCATGACTCTCTTGACGGATGAATTGAGGCCGAGAGACTTGGTGATCTGGTAATCGGCGCGGGGCATATGGACACCGGAAGTGCCATTAACGACGATACGGGTGATGTCCGATTTCGTTTGGCCCCGCTCTTTGATAGCCGCCATTGCTGCTCTCGTACAGAGCTTTGGAGACTCCGACATTTTCATGCCTTGGCGTGCGTCCAGCGATGGGGCATCGTATTCACAAAAACTAGGG
The DNA here is from genome assembly GCA_946598075.1 of Artocarpus hirsutus. Classification (NCBI taxonomy): domain Eukaryota; kingdom Viridiplantae; phylum Streptophyta; class Magnoliopsida; order Rosales; family Moraceae; genus Artocarpus; species Artocarpus hirsutus. Next base: position 15,134 of record CAMOHE010055480.1, read on the forward strand.
TTTTCTTTGAGTATTTCTTCTGTCAGGTGCATGTGTCTCTTCCTTACCATTGATTTCTAGCCTGCAATATTATTACTACTATTTATGTTCTATATATATAGATTCAACAAATTAAATAAAACATACATATAAATACGAGATTAGTAAATGTTTTAAAAGCATGCTTTTTATTAGTAATATGTTTCTAGCTTTGTTAATTTTTTAAAAAAAAATTCCGTTTTTTAAAAATTCAAGAATCAATATTATTGCAAATTGATATGCTAGATATGGGTTGGTAAACCTATAATTAATGAATCAATGACTTACCAAGAACGATAAATAATCTACAAAAAATCAATCGAAGATTTACGAAATTTCAATTAAAAAAGACTTTTTAAGGAGTTTCAAAGTAAATGTTCAATTTTAAGCATTTTTTTAATTAAATGACTCTTGGTAAATTAGGAAATAGTTGTTTTTAGAATTGTTTGATTACTAATGCGTTGTTCAATGGTCCATCAATAATTATTTGGTGACATATTACTCATTGACTTGATCGTTTATTAGTAATGGACCAAATATCATTCGATGATTTACCAATGCATTAATGATAGATCACCGGTAAATCAATGGTAAACTAATATGTCAACGATAAACTCATGGCATCAATAATTAACCACTGTGAATAGCAACAAAAAAAAAAGGGTCATGTAGCTTTGAAAAAAAAAAAAGAAAACGAAAACAAAAAGTTCCGCCATTAAATAAAAGAAGGTGACAAAACTGACCATATATCCATCAAATTTTTTCTTTTCTTAGTTTAACAAAACTGGGAAACACTACTTAAAATGCATTTTAGAAAAGGCCATTCCCCAAATTACACTATAAAATAAATTTATTTACCATATGCATGTTTATGTAAATAAATTTGTAGTTAGTACATAAATAATTCTTACAAATACGCTTGAACTTTTCTTTCAGCATGGTCTCGTTTTTAAAATTGGTGACTCTAAAGTAGTAATCAAGAAAGTCAGGTTGAAATACGCAATTGAGGGGATTGGCTGTGCTAATGGCTAAGATTGATGCCACACCTCGAGCTCCTGATCGGCTGTCTACAGCTTGGCTTTTTTCCATGGTTGCCATTATCAACAATATTATTTGCTAATTGTATAGAAAGGTGTTATTTCTAGAGCTCTAATTACAATAGCAATGGAGTAGATTTAGATGATAGAATTGCACTCATTTCCCTCGGTTTTATAGATGAAAAAAGGGTACCAATTCTTTTGGAGGGCTAGGTGCACATCTGGAAGATATTGATAAACAAATGCTAAACTCGATCTCTTTTTATTTTCTTGGTGGAATACTTTTTAAGTATTCAAATTAGACAACTTGCAGGAATTATAAGCAAGATTATTTTGAAGTGCGCACCATTTTCTTTCTATTTTAATTGAAAAGGATCATTAAAAGATTTAGACAAAATATTCTGAATCAAAACGGTTTTGTTTGACGCATTCTTTTTTGTTCTTTTTTTATGAGAGTATCTACACACATATATGCCTGAACAAAATAAAGAAAAAACCATGATTTTATCATATAAAAGGTTTGAATAAAGAACACTTTAAAACAAAGCTGACTAAAATCGCTAAGAAGTTAGCAAGATGTTCTCCACATAATAAATTAACTTAGTGGCAAGAGATTCCCTTAATAATAAACTTAGAATATTGTTCATTAAAAGTAAGTCAATTTAGTTTTCTCTCTTACTTTGTATATATTTTAACTTAACATTTCTCATTAGTGTGCATATTGTCTTTCAAAATACAAGTGTACGCTTTAATTATTAGGGAACTATGTCAAAATTTTCCCGCATTGTTTTTTTAATTTTAATTTTTGTCTTGCATTAAATGAATTGCTATCTAAATATTAGGAAAAATTTTGGGTTAAAATGCATAGCACACAAAAATACAATGCCAATTAATGAAAATAAACGAAATAAAAGGTTATAGCCTAGACAAATTGCAATCGTACTTTAGGTAATTTGCAAGGATGCTCTATTCTAGTTTAATTCTTTTTTTTCAAAAGAATTAAACTCGATAGAACTTGGTAATTACTGAAGACTCATTTTCAAAACATGTCATAGTATTTATCAAATATGTCTTGATTGTACGTAAGACATTACAATTGTTTTTTCATTGAATTTGTTATGTCGGTAAGTAGTTCTTTGGCATACTGCTTAATGTTCGATAAAATTTCACAGAATTTGTTTGAGAGTTAATGACCAACTCGTCAATGCTAATCCGTTTGCCTACAATTGATCCAGCACTAGGGTAGGAAAATAAAGTGGGGAAAAATACAAGAGACATAAGAATTTATAATGGTTCACCGTTAATGTAAAAACTACACATATTGATATCTATGTTTTCCTCTGTGTCAAGAAAAAAGTATAAGGATGTTTAGCAACTGAGTTTGAACTTTAAAAATAAGTTCAAAACTATAACAAACTTCTGCTTTAAAATGTAGGAATGTGAGGGCTTTGCACCGTGAACTGTTCAAACCAATAAGTTTGAACTCAACGGAGCTTGAGAGAGATAATAATAATAGATGAAAATAGCAAAATTTCGTAGAAAGTGTGTGGCTAAGGCTTGCATGAGATGGCTTGAATCTAAAGTAAAGCCTCCTTTTACAGCTAATCTTTTTAGGTTCCTATCCCAAATTGGTTCTCTTACGCTTATTTGAGTTTAAGATGACTTTTTCGAATATGAGTTCAAATCACTTTCTTTGTAGATTTTGGATCTGTTATAATATGGATTTTGTTGATCACCATTTCATAACTCACTAAATTTTAGGAATAGAAGGTTTCATAATAGATTCTCATAAGATTTTGTGGGGCACTCTTTTTGCACTGCTGAGCAGTCGTTAGTCCGCTCTTGCAGTCGACCTCAACTGGCTTGGATTTCTTAAATTTAGTGGTTGTCTTCAGCAAATTGGACCTTCCTTAGCTCCTTATAGTTGAAGATTCCTTTCTTAAGTGGTCTCAAGCTTATATGTGCATGGTCGACATTGAGGTACAAAATCTCGCTCTAATAATTAATGTTGATTAAATATTTGTTGTAGTTATTCGTCTGATAAAACCTTTAAGAAAAATATGCTGTATGCTATATTTTTTAAAACTATTTCAACTAAATAACATATCTTGACATGATTGAAAATAATTAACATATTTTAATTTTTTTAATGACAGTTTTTCAATTTTACCCCTGTATCCATTCTTCTCAAATTTCTCTCTTGAATTATGATCTCCCCTTTGTTCCCTCACCCTCCCTCCCCAGACAACTTTCTCTATTCTCCCTCCCCTCATTTCACAACGGTTGGATTTGTAGCCAACCGTTGTGGAAAGCTCGTCGTTGCATCTTGTGTTTGTCAAGAGCTTTGTCGAGAAGCGACAATGGAGATCACCAAGACCCTGAGATCAAGATGGAACTCTTCGCCATTTCTGTAGGCAGCGGTGTCTGATCTCAAACGGCAACAAACCGTGAACTCCAGATAACGGCAACGCCAATTGTAGGAGACAAGGATGGAGAAGCGCACAGAGAGGAGGAAGAGAGATAAAGAAGGAGGTTAATTTTGGTATTTTTTGTATTGTAAATTTAAAGGAAATTATGCTATTTGCTTAGTGTACTAAAAGTTTGTGCTATTTATTTTTTATGATCCTTTAAATTATGTTAAGTTCTCTCATTCTCCCAATTTTTAACTCAATCATTAGCTAAGATAGCAGGTGACAACTTATAGTGTTTGGCAACACCAAAACTTTTGGTTGTTACAGTGTAAGACTCTTATATGCTACAAGATCAAGAAAAAATGAGATACAATATAATCCTCTCACATGCTACACTGATTTTAATCAAAATTGGTTCAAACCATTTAAACCATACTTTCCAAACACCCTATATGGTGTGCATGCCCGTGCTAAAGATGTCAATCATACCGTACCATGCTAGCCCAACCCATAATCGGCTGGGCATAGGCATGTTTTATGCCGTGCCTAGCCTGACCCATCGAAGCTTCATGCCATGCTCGTACCAGCCCAAGATTAAAAAATATAGGCCCGACCCAACCCATAGGCCCAAGCACATCTTGTGCTCGTGTCGTCTCATGCCTGTGCTCATACCATGTTGTGCTTATAGTTTTCATCACGCTAGGCGTAGTAGACTATTGTATTGGCCCACTAATTTTAAAATTAATGTTTTTAATACTTTTCAAGTAATAATATTATTCAAATAAAAAATAAACTTCATATTTTCTTACCAAATAGAAAAAACTTTATGCCACAACAAATCCAATACTCAATTCCCTCATCTAAAATTGAAAAAAAGAATACAAAAAGAAAGTACAATATTTCAACTTACTAAGCTAAAACATAGATTTGTCAAAACTAATTAAGGTTAGCCTTTCCAAAAAAAAAGTAATTACGGTTAGCAATGGTTGGAATCAATATTATGTTATCCATATTTTGTTGGATATTGACATTTTAAAAATAAAAAAACACTAACATAAATCAACCGATATTTTTTAAGGTGAAATTAATTAATTATATTCATGAAGATTGTAAATTTTTTAACTATTGAGAAATTTGCAATACTATCACTAAAACTACATAATAAAAAATAAAAATAATATATTCATCGTGTTGGGCCATTGTGCTCAATGGTTCGTGTCGTGCCGTGTTATACTCGTGTCTTGCTCGTTCTTTTTGTTGTGTCATGTCATGCCTGACCCACGTGCCTAAATTATGAGCCCGACACTACCCACCACCTCGTGCTATGCTTAGCCTGGCCTAATATAATCTCGTGCCGTGTGATGCTTGGCCCAAAGTTTTTTGTGCCATGCCATCGTGCTTGTTGGGCGGCCCAGCCCAATTCACATCTCTAGCGCATACTCTAAGCTCATTTTGGTTTGTCCACTATCATTCTATACTTTGGACATGTATTGCGCCACAGGTTATCCAACCTATCCGTTTGGACTTCTTCCACTTGAATGCAATGCATTTTCCCTTATAAAAAATTTGATATCAATTGATTTATCTTTCTACTTTATTCAAAAGAAAAAAAAATAACAATTTGAACCTGCACGTTCTTTTGGGTTGGTAGATTTTTTTTAAGAATTTTGGTTGATAGATTTAATTAAGTCAAACACGAAAGCAGTGTTTTATATATATATATATATAGATGCCCTACATAGACCAATACTATTAGCAAAAACTACATTTTTTTCCAATATTAAGCTATAATATTTAATATAGTAGAGATGAAAAATAGTACCTGTTCAACCATAAGGTGACTTATGCGATTGCTTAAGGCCCAAGTTGAGCCAAGGCGATCCAAATGTTTTTTTAAATTCATTATCGTTTCAATAATTAATTATAATTTATTAATTCATCCTCAATTAGTTAAGGATCTATAAAAAAAGAATAAACTAATAAGCAGCGAAAATGGTTTGGAGAGCACAATTTTGGGAGTTGGTGTGATGATACGCATTATTATACTTAAAAGTAAACAAAATATTAAAATAACATTGTTTCATTAGTTTAATGGATTAACTTAATTCATTGTTTAACAATTACATTGTTTCCTTTGTTTAATGGATTAACTTAATTCATTGTTTACCAATTAGTTTAATAATTTTTTGTTTTAAGTATCTAAAAAGTTGCTTTCATATTTAATTGCAAATAGATGTTTATTTATCTTTAATTTTACACTGAACCAAAGCCTTTTTTACTTTTATAAATAAAAGAAAAAATAAATTTGTAATTGCTATAATTCATTTAGAAATTATAAAATGAGATAAAAATAGAATCAAATTTTCATAAAAAAGATGTGTGATTCGTAGAAAAAAGATAGTAGCAATATAATGTTATCAACAATTTTGGCGAAATATGTTTTTTTTAGGAAAATGAGTTCTTCATCTTAAAAAAAAGGTTAATAAATATTTTAACTTTTTTTTTTTTGAAAAAGACCCCCTTAAAAATTTTGCTTGAGACTCAAAATTACTTGAGCCAATCCTGATGAAAAATATGTTATTCAATGTCTACATACTATACGAGAAACGTAAAACACATTTATATATTTACCTATAGTTTATGTGGAGCAGGGGTTATTAAAAATTTAAGCAAATGGTCGATTTTGGCCATATTTATGAATAAGTGTCCAAGTGTTTTCAGGCAAATGGTCAAACTTGTTAAAAATTATTAGAGAAATGTCCTTTTTAACATTAGTACGTACTGATTAATTATAATGTATTACTGATAAACTTGTTTATTATTGATTTAGTAATGATTTATTATATTGATTCATTAAATTATTAAAAGTAATTGATAATATGTCATATTAGTTAATTATTAATAAACTACTAAGTTGATAAGTGATAAAACATAAATTAGTACATTACTAATTAACACAAGTACACCATTGAGTAACCATTAAAAAAATGATAATTTTTCTAATTTAAAAAAATATATATATCGTCATTTACTTAACAAAAGTTTTTTTAAAAAAATAGCTTCTACCTGCTATGTATATTTTTGTTATACGACAAACCTACAACAATCATCAATGCGAAGTGTGTTTATCATTTTCCACTTCTTCCCTCTGGCTTCTTTTTTTATTTTTTTTTTGGTAATTCACACCACACACACATATACAAATATGTATACACACTCACACTACTTTAGTGGGGGGCATTTCATTTATTATATATATATATATATATATTTGTTTTGTTCTCCGTTTTTTTTTTTTTGGTTAGGTCGTGCGGCATGATTGTTGATTGTTATACTTCAAAATATCAGAGCATTTAAGAACGTTATAGTGAAAATTTTGTAGATCTGATGTTGATTTCCTACCTGTGTACACGCAATGTATATCAGATAACCAAAGATCTTAACCTAAAAACCAAAAATAACTATTTGGGATTAACATAATAGTTCAAATATATGTAAATAACATTAATATATAATTTGGATAGTTGTAATAAATTAGGTAATTAAAATATATAAAAATGTCACATCATCCTTTGTAATTAAGATATAAACTTATTTATATTTTGATTAGTTTCAACAAAAGAAAGATTATAATTAAACTCATTCATATTTACATATATATATATATATACATATATATATTATTTTTAATCGTTACGTTTTTAATAAGTACGATTATTATTAGCCGTTTGATATAAATATAACAGTTGTATGAAGTAGATGATTGACCAAAAAATTAATGATAATTAACAAGATTGAATTTTTATCACACCATATTATCAATTAGATTGAATTTTATTACACCATATTATCAATTATTGTTAAAATATACTCTTATTAAAAATATGATAAAAATTCAATCTTATTAATTATCATCAAGTTTTTAGGCCAACCATCCACTTCATTACAATGTAACAATTAAATCACACCCGTATATACATATATAACTATTAAGCCTCTGGTAGCTTAAAGCACGCAACTGACAAGCTTGATTAAAACGATCTAAAAGTTATTGTGATGACCCGGCTTTTCAAACTATCATATATCATAGTATCCTTAAAGCTTTGTTCAATAAGATATAATTTTGTTGGATGTTTAAAACAATTTGAGATAAAATATTTGAAAAACCATAGTAAAAATGCAGAAAGTATATAACAAAAAATTTAAAAAAACTTTGTAAAAAAACGCTATAGAGTACATTAATCTAATGCCCAATAATATACATATAATTTTGTGCTTATCTAGTTAAAGAGAAAAGGCCGTGGATCTTCTTTCGGTGAGCAATCTCTAAACAAAACAACCATTTTTCTCACCTATTCCTCAGCATCGGGTAACCACTCCTTATTGTCATGCCTAAGAAAGTATCTACCTCATCAAGATTTTTTATCTTAAATTATAAAGTTAGATACTTCTTTGTATCATTTATCACTTGTATGTTTGTTCTAGAGATAAACAAGTCATCAACATACAAGCATATGGGCATACCAAAATCATAATCTAGAATATATACATTTGTCCGCATTATTATGGTTAAAACCATGAGACAGTATAATCAAATCAAATTTCTCATACCATTGTTTTGGTGTTTTCTGTAATCCTTAAAGGGACTTGACTAACTTGCAAACCTTATTCTCATTTCCAGGCAACATAAACCCTTTGTGTTGTTCCATATAGATTTTCTTTTTTTCATCAAGACCACCATTTAGAAAAGATGATTTTACATATACTTGCTATACATGAAAATTGTATATCGTAGCAATTGCAAATAGCACTCTCATATATGTCAACCTAGTTACCGAAACATATATATCGAAATAGTCTATACCATGCTTTTGTTTAAAGCTTGTGGCTACCAATCTCATCTAGAATGTTTATATAGACCCATCAATATTGTACTTTCTCTAAACACCCATTTCTTGCTTATTGGTTTTAATCTCAGATGGAGATCAACCAAAATCCAAGTTTCATTAGAAATTATTTGTAACGCCCTCTTACGGGTGCTACAGGGAACGTTGCTTTACTGTTAAACTTAATAATTACCGATAAGAAGTTCGAAACAATCGACAATACTTAGAGATATATCCCAGGAAATATGTCAATTTTTTTCTTACCAGATTTAACTTTTCCTTTTTGGTTAACTCGATGGAACAACTAAGACATTCGGCTAACCGACCACCTGCAGAAAACTTAGTTTATAAAAAAACAAATATTTAGCAAATACAAACTCACACATATAATGCAAGCACTCTTAACTTCTAATTGAACAATTAATTAAGACTAATTACGAAGAAATGAATTATATAGCGTATTCTTTAATAAATAACCTAAGAAACTAAAAATCTAAAATACAATTTATATTCAATAAAACATAAGTTCAAAAGATCATATCACAAATAGAACTTAGTCTTAAACAAATAAAAAGGAAGAACATAATATATTAAATTTTGTTTGAGTTTAAATTCTTTTCATGACACGACTCTGTTTCCAATCCAACACTCCTTGCACAGATGCTTGTTCCTATCCTCTATCCTAATCAACTTGCATCATATCCTTATATGCAACATGATATAAATTAAATAAGTATAAGCTTAGTAAGTACACATTCCTATCTCACAGCATAAAACATTTCGTAAAAATCATTACATAACATCGTAATCGTAATCATAATAGTACACGAAACACAGGTTTATATAGAACATATCTTTTCATTTAAACTTCCATATTAAAACATGATTCATTTTATCTTTAGGGGCCTAAGCGTTGCACCATTAACATCATAGGCATGCCGTTATGAGAGAAATGGGGTACCTAATCACAAACCAAACATGATAAGTCCAAGCCTTGCAAGACATCATAAACATAAATATAAAGCGTGTAATGTTTAATTAAGTGATACATATATATAGATATATCTTTAACATACCTCATCATTAAAACATCCGTTAAACCTTCTTGTTGCAGCAAGAGTTTTCATAAGAAGACAATATGTAAAATCAATTATTGTAACAAGAGTTTTCATGAGAAGACAATATATAAAATCAAACTTAAAAATTATCATATAACATTCTTAAAACTTTTTCATAAACTTTTATCATGTTACAGGTGAGAATATACTTACTTACTTGACTTGCTTGCTTGCTAAACTTTAAATCGGGTGACATTATCGCGATTCTCGATACACTCACTTTTTGGAGTATTCATGTCAATCATCCATATAATACATGAAATTAATATTCATGTTCATGATATCATTTAATACAATGTTACATCATCAAATATCATCCATAACGAAACAAAGTATCTTTGAGTCACAATCATGTACTTACAGTCAAGAAACATAAAACAGAAAATTTGACCTTTAATTACTTAGATAAATTAATCTCAACTTATAAGTATGAACAAAGTATAAGAATTATTCCATAACATAGCTAACATATATAAACATCACTCAAATTTTCATCTCTTGAAAATATTAATCCAAAATACCTTTTTTGAATTTTCAAAACATTCAAATAAATCTACCAGTCATAAAAATCGATTGACCTTCAAGGATTCATAACCCTATATCTTTCAATTTACATTCAATTAAAGCATGAAATTTGCAAAAATAAAGCTAACACATATATATAACTTTCAAATTTTTCTTTAGTTATAAAAATTTTATTTAATAATTTAAATAAATCATATAATTAATACTACAAAATCTACTAGCAAAACCTGGGTAGTGATATGTCCTAATTAAAAATTATGGATAAAATCATTTATATATAAAAAAATTTATAAAAATTACTACACATAATAGACACATAAAACTATAATACAGTCAAAATTCAACTCCAAATAAATTTAGAATAAATTTAAATAAATCATATAATCAATACTACAAAATCTACTAGCAAAACCTGGGTAGTGATATGTCCTAATTAAAAATTATGGATAAAATCATTTATATATAAAAAAATTTATAAAAATTACTACACATAATAGACACATAAAACTATAATACAGTCAAAATTCAACTCCAAATAAATTTAGAATAAATTTAAATAAATCATATAATCAATACTACAAAATCTACTAGCAAAACCTGGGTAGTGATATGTCCTAATTAAAAATTATGGATAAAATCATTTATATATAAAAAAATTTATAAAAATTACTACACATAATAGACACATAAAACTATAATACAGTCAAAATTCAACTCCAAATAAATTTAGAATAA
>CAMOHE010055483.1:6911-34985 GCA_946598075.1 Artocarpus hirsutus
CATGAACATACTTAAATGAGCTTTCACTTAGCAAGTAGGAAATTAGTCACACAAAACGTAAATAAAAGCCATTTTTTATAAAAATATGCATGAGCATTTTATGCTTGCTTATCAACTCGAATTATGCTTAATTATTTAAGCTTTATCTTATCTTCTTACTTTGGGCCCGATGATCGTACCAATTGCGCGCGAGTCTTAGGAAGTTAGGGTTCACGAGGTCCCAACGACACCAAGATTTATTCTTTTCTTTAACATGGAGCCTCCCCATGGGTCGAGAGGTTGGTACAATACCATTAACTTGTCTTATAAGTTTCACTTGCATTATTGTGTGTATGCAGTATGACTTATCACTACATGACATCACAATTTCATAATTTGTGAATCTTAAATCATAATCATGCTTGACTTGAAGGTGATCAAACAATATAATTTAAATATTGCATGCATCACACATTAATCATCACATCATTATCATGGCGTTTCACATCATGTCATAGCATAACATATCATATCATAACATATAATAGTGTAATAAATCACTGATCATGCAATTTCATAATTTTTATGAAAATATTTAAAATTAATTTATTTTTAAACTATTCATACTGTAGGCGAGATTCCTACTTACCTAGCCTCCGAGCTGAGCGGGTCTAGTTGCATCTCGCTGTATTTGCAGTCCATGTAGCATCCTCAGCAGTGCTCCTCGAGTGGCTGTGGATGGCTAGGAATGCTCCATAGAGATTTATTATTGCTTAAAACATCATTCTGGACTCCATTACTACAGTCTAGGTCGCCTCAATTCGCGTACAGTCAGTACCAGACGATTTTCACCAGAGTAGAATTTGCTTGAACGGAGGTCACCATCACGTTCAGAGCATCGAAACGAGTTGGGAGGCGGTCTCGGATCATCGATCGGAGGTCTGGATCACAAAAACCCAAAGTCGCCATTGACCGGGCGTTGACCGACGTTAACTGGCCGTTGACCAAGTTTGACCGGTGTTGACCTGACTCCGTTGGTGGCTGAGCTCGAGCCTATCCCCCCTAAATCGACCCTTCTAAGTCCAATGGCGGTGTCAATTTTGCCTAATTCTGCCTCTAACATAGCAGGTCAGGCTCCACAATCTTGGCCAAAAATGGTGGCTCCAATCATGGCCTTCCGACGATGGAAACCCGAAATTGGCTGAGGGCTTTTGCTACCCATCCTCCTTTGAGCATTACCCCTTATCCAATTTGAAGAAATGTGGCCGGGAGGAGCAAGAATGGAGACTCCCGCTATGGTTGACGGTGGAGGACCTTGAACTCCGTCGACCGTTGATGGGTTGCTGCAATTGAGGTGGGGGAAAGCTTCCCCGTCCTCCTCTGATTCATTTGGGCTGGGAGGTGTCGATCACCGTCGTCGGAGGTGGCATAAACGAAGGTGGCACGGCGACGACAATGGAGGTAGATGGGCAGAGCAATCCGGCAACTGTTGAGCTGCCACGAAGAATGGGTTTTGTTCCTCTCGTCGTGGTGGTCGTGTAGGAACAAGAATCACGTCGATCGAACGTCGGACGATGAAGATATCTCGTCGAAAGTTTTGCGTTTCTCTGCCACTTTTGGCGGTACTTGTGGCTTCCTCTAGTGGCATTTTGGGCGGCATGGCACACCGTTGGACTCGGCTCGACGAGAGCTTTCCATTGGTGCGGGAGGTGTCGAAAATGGACGCCGGAATCTTGATCGGATTTTTGAGGAGAGAGATGAAAATGTATAGAGAGAAAGTAGAGAGAGAGAGGGAAATGGGCTGATTTGATTGGCTGGGATTTTTTTTTTTTTTGTCATCTATTAATAGACAACTTTGTATCTACACAGTCTAAACTGTGTTGTGTCGGGCAGATCAAATTTGATCCATAAACTTAAATTTTCTATAAATGTAATTGTACTTGTAAAAACTGTAACTTATTTGCACTTTGAAGATAATTACATAAATTTTCAATTCTCTTGTTGTATTATTGTGTTGCTGAAATATTCATTTTGACATAAAAATCATTTTCATAAATTTATCCATACTATATGGATTTTGTGATTTAATTTAGAAACAGTAAACTTTGATACATTTGTCCTCGAAACCAATGATTAACTATTTTCACAACTGTGTCTATATTTATACATGGGTATATGTATATGTAAGTATGTATTCTAAGAAAGATATCATGTATTTTAAAACTTTGCCCAATATAAGTATTATTATCATTTTTTAACTTTTAAAAACTTTAAAATTTAATTTAAAACATATTTATTTTTATTAAAAATTTTCACATTGTAAACTTCAAATTTCATTATAAAAACAATAGTTGTAATTTTATAAAAGTTTTGTAAATTAAATTGACTATCTAGAGTCAATTTAATTTAAATTCCAAACTTAGCACAATTTTGTGCTTTTCGGATTTAACCTGAACTATTTTTAGCAAAATTCGTTTATAGGTGCACATCCAAATTATGGATGTTTATAAACTTTCCTTAATCATCTTATGGGTTGACATTTGTTCGTTTGTGCTTTTCCATTTGTCTTAAAGGCCTAAGTAATCTTTGTGAATTCCATTTGCGTTCTTATAATAATAGTAATAATTAATATTACTATGATAAATTTTAAGCAGTTATCTACAGTTGTAAGCCACTAACTGTAAGTGTATAGAACATCGTGCATTCTTGTCGTGCCTTGTGGTCTCGTAGAAAAATCGGGTCAAACGTGCTGATTTAAACCTTATGCTCACCAAGTCTCAATTTATGGTACTGAGCTCATGATCATTTTTTATCTGGGTTTCTTTTACTGAACTAATAACATATAAGAATTTCCACATAGTCATAGTAAGTTGGAAATTCTGCTTTTTGTCAATTAATTGTAATTTAAACATTGTAATTGAGATTCTTATAAAACTCACTCCTTTGACTCGTACATGAAATCGATAAATCATAAACTCTTGGTTTAGCACATTAAATAATTATTTTTAATTATTTTAATGTACTATCATGACATTACATTGTTACATGTTTCATGAATAAAGCACATAAATTGTGTATTCATAACATTAATTATTTCTAAGGTCTTACAGATAGTAAAACCTTCAAATTTACGTGTTAATAAATGATAAGTTGTATTTTCTTACGCTCTTAGCTGAGTAATGTGGGAAAAATCCTTAATTGATCATAGTTATTAATGTTTGAATTTTTCGGGTCATTACAGAGACAAAGGAGAGAGGAAGAGGCGAAGAAGAGAAGAAAGGGGGCAAAAAGAGAGAGAGAGGTCGACGGTGGGAAAGAGGGGAAGGGAGAGGCGGTAGAGAGAGAGGTTATGAGATAGAGAGTCAAGTTAATTTAGGTTTTGAATCAGAACTTGTTGGGTGAATATATTTTAAAGGGAAAATAGTAAACGTAAAATTATCATTTTAGCAAAAAAAAGAAAAAAAGAAAAAAAGTAATTTTAAAAAGTCAAACAAAAAGAAGAATATTAATAAGGAGTTTCTTAAATAAACTCAACAATACAATAACAATGCCTATTTGAGAAACAAGTCACCTAATTTTTGGGTTAATGAGACAACTAGTCCGATTATGTTTATTAAATTAAAATATGTCTTAAATTTGTAAAAATTTTACAAATGTCTCAAAATGATATCATTAAAATTATTATTATGCAATTATATAATACAATATATGATATCATTAAAATAATTACTACGTCATTAAGGACATTTTTAAGATATTCTGAATATTGTGTTAGATTTTAATTTCATAATAATAATTTAGCCGCATATTATAATTTTTTCCTAAATTTTTTCCTTAGAATAACCAGCCAGGCCCAAAATTCCTTTCTTCACTTCTTCGTTGACAAGAAGCAATTTTGGACAGACTTGCTTGGAATTCTGATCACAACCTCGCTAGAACTCGGATCACCCTGTTGAGGGGATTCAGTCCACTTTGCAAGATAATGTACTCTAGTTAATTCTTCAATTTTCCCTCCCTTCTTGTTGAATGCAAATCTAACCATTTCTAGTGTAATGTATAGCTTCTCCGCACATAGATACCAGTATCTTTCAAACGAGTATTAATCTTTTTTTTTTTTTTTTCATTGTTAAAACGTACTGCATTCACTCATATGAAGCATAAACTTTCACTTGGGCACGTATTTTCACCAAAAGTAGCAGCCTTCATGAACTTCATCAAATAAACACCACAGTCATATCCGTTGTCTTGTTTAAGCAAATCAAAGCATCGTCGAACTGATATATTTGAGAACAAATTTTGAATCTTCAATTGGCCACCAACCACACTTGACATTATTCTGTCAAGCATACCTAGCTGGAAAGATTTGTAACAAATTTATACAGAAACCCAAAATATGATTTATAATTATTCCACTTACCATGCTCTTCACAGAAGTATAATGCCAAAAGTTCACTTCGTAATGAAAAGAATCCTGAATCATACAGTCTTTGATGAAAATCTCAGTCATGTACCAATGACCTTCATCTTCATCCAAGATAGGAACTATCATCTGGTGCAGCCACATATACAATCAACTTTGTTGTTATGTAAACTTGTGGGTTTCCTAACACTAAATATTCTATGAATGTTTCATAATTTATTGCATACATAAACATTGGCTATTAACTAACCTTATCACATATGCTCATAGGCACAACTTCATCCCCGGTAACCATGTCATGAGACTCTTGAAAACACCCCCTCTACCAAAAAAAAAAAAAAGATCTACGTAAAGACAAATGAAACCCTCTTGTATAATACACAATCATAAAGGATCAATGTTACATAATAAACCTTAATAAATGGTGGGGCAGGTTATCACACAACCAGGAAGTGACCTCCTAAATAGGCCCAATTGTTCATAAGCCATCACCATGGAATAGCAATAAACCACTTACAAGAGGACGTTTTACAATAAAATATGGTGATAACTAAAAATGTTTGTAGACGTCAATATATAACTATCACATCAATGAACAAAAGAGATAATTATCTACTATCACCTGTGCATCAACGAACCCTTTAGGAAGCAATGATCAGAAGTAGTAACGGACTAATCGCCTACTACCCAAAAAACTAGGAACTTCGCTATAATAATATCAGATTCCATAAAGTAAAAAAACCAACCTTAACTATGTCATCTTTCCATAAAATATATATAGCAAGTTTAAATGGTCTACCTTATGGACAGCTTTGGGTGAAAAATATACATGGCGAAAGCAAAGTCCATCGTCTGCGTAGGGGACTGCAAATGGAATGGACCTACTTCCCGCCTTCCGTTAAATTTTTTTTTCATACATTTCACCTATCTTGGTCAAATCCACCTTGTTATCATTGAAGTTAGACATTTTCACAACTTCATCCTCAATTGCCGCGCCAATTGCAATAGTTGGAGGACCATGGATTTTAGGGACATCCATTCATTTCACCAACACCACCAACTACCATCCCTAACAACATCCTTCATATCATCGGTCAAAGACCTGGATAACTGAGAACACTCTGTTTGGGGAACAACGTGTCTGTACTGTCACGTTCTTACTAGTAGATTCAATTTGGTCTTCTGCTCCTGGCATCATGCCTACACAATGATAAGACATGGAGCAATTTAACTGAATTAGCAATAAAGAGTGAAACTTAACGGCTATAAATTATGTTGCAATTCAATAAGAAAGGACTCTTTTAATAATGTAATGACCAAGAAAAATCCTAATTTTAAATAGCATAATTTATCTATTTAAATCAAGAATTTTTCTTGGAAACACTGTGTACGAAATGCATGCTTAAAGAATTTATGGAATTAACATATGACTGTTTCAAAAAACTCTATCAAAGATTATATAGTTAATTAATTAACCATTATAATTTAATAAAGAGATTTATAAATTCCACCGCAACTAAGGCAGAAGAATTTATTTGTAAAGAACTTGAGAAAATTTAATTATGAGAATTTTCAAGTGCAATACTAAGTTAGTAGTGTACCAAGAGACACTCTAACACGAATTTGATCCTTAATTGCCAAATTAGTCAAAAAAAAAGGAGAAGATTAGTCAAGTAATAAAATTCCTGTCAGCTATATTAATTATTACTAGCAGTATAAAATTTATCTGCTTGAGTCTTTTTTACAAGAAAGGCCAAGGTACCCTTGATTTAACCACACTTAATGATGGTTGTCCTTTACATTGATTAAAGCCAACCTAACACTCCACTTGCCCTTGCTAATGGCGCCACATCAAGGGTGATTAATCATTTTTTTTTCTTCTTCTTTACCAAGCTACCCAAGAAGCAAACCACACAAATAAAGACCTTCTTTTGTCATTTTCCTCTTCCTTTTTGCCACCTTACATGTGTACTCCAAGAGGAAAGAAAAACAAACAAAAACTTTATTCGATTTCCTTTTTGCTCCACTTCCACCGAAGCAAGAAAAGCCAAAGTACCCCCAAAAGTTGCTTCCAAAGTAATCATTTTACTTCATGTAATTAATATGCTTCACCCACCACTCCACCCTACTTCATGATGGTGCCAACCTTGAGGGAGTTTTAAGCTTAATTTAAGCTAAAATTAGTCCTAGTCAAAGCCACTTAAGAGCCAATTAACCATGAATTAGAAAGTGAGATTAGATTAACTAAGGATATATATAGAGAAGTCAAGCCATAATATACAAATTTTACTTTTTTTTTTCTTCTATTTTCCCCCACTTCCACCCGTGCACTGTAATGACCCGTAAAATTAAAACGTTAATAACTATGATTAATTGAGGGTTTTTCCCTCATGATTTAGCTAAGTACTTAAGAAAGTACAAGTTTAGCATTTATTAACACGCATATTTAAAGGTCTTAATAGCTGTAAGACCTTAGAAATAATTAATGTTGTGAATGCACAAAATTATGTGCTTTATTTATGAAACATGTAATAATGTAATGTTATGATAGTACATTAAAATAATTAAAAATAATTATTTAATGTGCTAAACCAAGAATTCATGATTTATTAATTTTATGCATGAGCCAAAAAGATGATGTTATTGGCAAAAGTGGAATTTCCAACGTACTATGATCATGTGAAAAATTCCTATATGATAACAGTTCAGTAAGAGAAACCCAGATCAATAGTGATCATGAGCTCCATACCATAAATTAAAAATGGTGAGCATCAAGTTCAAGAATGCAAGAATTTCAATGTTTTGAATGTGTATAGTTAATTATTATACACATTAATAATTATGTAAAGTTTACTATTATTGTTGTAATGACAATAATAATAATGACAATTGTCGTAGTAATAAGAAGAAGAAGAAGAGCATTGATGGTGTCCATAAACACTGATCTATTGGTAAGATGTGGACCCATAAATGGATCTTTGCAAGGAATAGTTAGTGAAGCACAAAATTGTGCTAAGTTTAGAATTTAAATTAAATTGACTTTCAGATAGTCAATTTAATTTACAAAACTTTTATAAAATTACAGCTATTGTTTTTAAAATGAAATTTGAAGTTTATAGTATGAGAATTTTTAATAAAAAGTATATGTTATAAATTTTGAAATTTTAAAAGTTAAAAATACATAAATAAATCAAATAGTTATATTGAGCAAAGTTTTAAATACATAATATCTTTCTTAGAATACATACTTACATATACATATACCCATGTATAAATATAGACACAGTTGTGAAAATAATTAATCATCGATTTTAAAGACAAATGTATCAAAGTTTATTGTTTCAAAAAAATTAAATCACAAAATCTATATAGTATGAATAAATATATAAAAATGATTTCTATGTCAAAATGAATATTGCTGTGACGCAATAATACTACAAGAAAATTAAAAATTTATGTGATTATTTTTAAAGTGCAAGTAAATCACAGTTTTTAAAAGTGCAGTTATGTTCACAAAAATTTAAAAGTTACAGATTAAATTTGATCTACTCGGTACTGCACGATTTAGACTGTGTGGACCTCAAGTTGTTTATAAATACAAAAAAAAAAAAATCAGAAAAATCAGATTACCCAATCAGATCAGCTCCCTTCTCTCTCTCTCTACTTTCTCTCTCTACACACACACACTCTCTCTCCTCAAACACAGTCCAGTATCCGGCCACCATTTTCGACACCTCCCACACCGTTGGAAAGGTCTCGAGGAGCTGAGTCCGACGGTGTGTCGTGCTACCCACAACTCCACCGGAGCAACCGTCACGCGCCGGTCAAAGTGGCCGAAAATCACAAAACTTTCCGGCGTGATATCTCCTCCATCCGAGCTCCGATCGACACGATCTTGGTGTCAACGGACTCAGAACGAAGAGACGAAGAGAATGGCACTGATATTACAACTCATTTTTGGCCGAAGCAGCTTCGCCGGAGCCGCAGCATTTCACCGCCGCACCACCCCCTCGCTGCCGCCGTTCACGGCGGCGTTGTGACACACCGCCGCTGCCATTACACTCAGAGGGCGACGGGGAGTAAAACCCCTCACCCAATTTCACCCCACAGTCACCGTTCGTCGGAGTTCTACCTCAGCCGCCGTCAAGCCACCGTGGAGAGCTTGAACTTGTCCATTCCGCCACCGTGGAACCAAATTGGTGGTCCCTCAACCTTCAGAAAGATGCGGGGAGTGTTTTGCCCATTTTTATTTTGAGTAACGACCCTCGGCGGATGGAGAACGACCTCTCCGTCGTGCACCGCCGAGAGGGTAGGTGGAGCCGTCGTTTGGAGCGATGGTGACACGCACCGCTGGCACCAATGGACTCAGACAGCCACGGTGAAGGAGACGCCCAAGTCAATTTGGGCCCAACCCTGGCGGAGATCCAGCACCCAAGCTGCCACGTGAGCCAAGATTTTCGAGCTAAATCCGTGTTGATCGAAGCCGAATTGAGTAAAATTGAGCACACCATTGTACTCAGCAGGTCAAGAATTTCTAAAACCCAAAGTGGCATCACCGTCCGACCACCGGAGCCGCCGCACGTGCCCCACGCGCCGCCGTGGATGGTCGGTCTCCGACGAGCCTCGGGTCTTGAGCTCCCGACCTTCGATCAGTGATCCGAGACTGCCTCACAACTCGTTTCGACACTCTGAACGCGATGGTGACCTCCGTTCGAGCAAATTTCACTCCGGTGAAAATCATCCGGTACCGACTGCACGCGGATCGAGGCGACTCAAAATGCAGTAACGGAGTCCAGAATGAAGTTTTCAGTTGTAATAAATCTCCATGGAGCATTCCTAGCCATCCACGGCCGCTCGAGGAGCACTGCTGAGGATGCTGCGCAGACTGCAGATACAGCGAGATGCAACTGGACCCGCTCAGTTTGGAGTCCAAGTAAGTAGGAATCTCGCCTGCATATGAATAATTTTAAAAGTAAATTAATTTTAAATATTTTCATAAATTTATGAAAATGCATGATCAGTGATTTATTACACTGTTATATGTTATGATGTGATATGCTATGATATGACATGATGTGAAATGCCATGGTGATGATGTGATGAATAATGTGTGATGCATGCAATATTTAAATTATATTGTTTGATCACTTTTAAGTCAAGCATGATTATGATTTAAGATTCAAGAATTATGAGATTGTGATGTCATGTAGTGATAAGTCATACTGCATACACACAATAATGCAAGTGAAACGTATATGACAAGTTAAGGGTGTCGTACCAACCTCTCGACCCACGGGGAGGTTCCATGTTAACGAAAAGAATAATCTTGGTGTCGTTGGGACCTCGCGAACCCTAACTTCCCAAGACTCGCGCGCAATTGGTACAATCACCGGGCCCAAAGTAAGAAGACAAGATAAAGCTTAAATAATTAAGCATAATTCAAGTTGATAAGCAAGCATAAAATGCTCATGCATATTTTTATAAAATGGTTTTTATTAACGTTTTGCGAGACTAATTTCCTACTTGTTGAGCGAAAGCTCATTTAAGAATGTTCATGCTGTAGGTAAGAAAACCTGTCAGCGGCACTTGGTGGGCAGTGGTGAGCAGCGGACGAATAGTGAAGATGGGAATGGATACCGCTCACGCAAAGTAATATTTCCGCATTATTATGTTACGAATTTATACATGTTTTATCTTACGAAATTTTGTATGTTTACACCCTATAGAAATTATGTGCATGTGAACAAGTAAATAATTTACGTAATTATGTTTTAAAAACCGAGATTGTAATTACGCAACCTTGGTTCAAAGGATTTTAAAGTTTAAGAATATTGTATTAGTCAATGCAACAAATACACGAACTATTTAAGTACGAAAATTATAAATTTATTTAAGATTAAAGACGATTACTAAAGTTTTAGGTTATGTTAAGAAATGAATTTTATAGAGTTGTTTCTACGAAATTATTATGTAAGTTTAAGGGAAAAGTTTTAAGAAATTAGTACCTTAAACTTAAAAGTTTAGGTTATAAGAAATTATGGTTTGACTATTTAAGAAGGTTTGATGTAATAAATGTACGAAGTTTTCGAATGAGAAAATTATATGAGCATTTATAATAAGAAATGTTTATACAAGTTTATGCTAAAATAAGTAACGATTTAAATAAGCAAGTTTCAAGTAATTATTATTATTATAAGTTCTGAAAAGATTAAGTTTTAAGATATCAATATGTTATGTTTAAGTTGTCAAATTATAAGTAAAATATATGATTGATTTTAAGTAAGTTTTAAAGAGTATTTAAATGGGATTTTATTTTAATATTTAACTTAGAATTGTTTTGAAAATAGTTTTATTTAAATTGTGAAATGTCCTTAAAGTAATAGTTACTAAATAATTTTCCTTATGATTAAAAAGAAAAGTTCAAGGAAATCACTATGGTTAGGTTTCAAGAAATAAAAGTTATGAGTTATGTAAAGAATCATGCTTTTGGAAACTATGATTATGTGAAAATGTAATTATTATTATTACGTTATCATCATGTTGAGAAATTCATTATATTCGGTTTACGAAATTAAGTTTTAAGAAATGATTATTACATCTTTTGAAGATGTATGTTGAGAATTCATTCCCTTTAAGAAATCATTGTTACTAAGTTTGGAAAATAATCATTATTCCCTCTAAGGTTTCATGCCAAGGGTTCGATAGCAAGAATCCATTCTAAGAAATTTAAAAAAAAATTTATCCTGAAATTTTGTACTTTATTATTAAGTATGTTTAAGTTTAAGACCAAGATAAGTTAAGTGATAGCCACGTAAGTGAGGGTCGTCACAGCCTCAAAGGCGAGTTGGTCAGTAAACAAGACAAGGGCTCTCCGATGCTCAAGGCAGGGGGTGCTCGATGAACAAGTTAGTTGGGAAGGAGCTTACTTGCTTATAGAATGCAATAGATGCATCCTATTTATAGGTTACCACTTGGGCTAGGTGTTAGGTAGGTTTTGCCTACAACCTGGGTGTCACATCATGGCATATCAAATGGCAAGTGACAAGTGTCGTGTCCCTCCGTCGGTGGATGAGCTCGCATCCGACGGTGAGTTATTTGCCATTTGTTGGCTAGTGATAGCGAGTAGCAACCTACTTCAGAACAATGATAGTCTGACCTGAGTTGACATTGAGTCTGAGGAGGCACCCTGGCGAGGTGCGGCCCGAAGGAGCCCTGAGGAGCTCCTCGGATAATGTATCGAGCGTAATTAGGGTCAGTTATGAGCTCCACGTACCTTTGTCGAGCTGGGTGGCCGACCACCTAGAGTTTAGCTCCTCGACGGTGGCACCAAGCTCACCCTCAACAGTAGCCCTCCAGTTTACCTAATCAGCATCTAGCTGGGTGGACTATGTCGAGCGGGTGAGGTTGGCTCAAGGAGGAACACCAAGACGCGTCCCAAAACAGTGGGAGACGAAGGGTCGCAGGGACTGTCAAGGACACGCGTAGCTCTGCAACCAACTGCGTCGCCCGTCAGGCATAATGATCACGCCTCTTCATCTTCTATGCCCATATTTTTTGCCCGAAATGACTATAAATAGGCCTCCATTTTTCATCCTTTGCCTATGCGATTGAGGCGATACTTTGCTCCTGAATTTTGACTGCTAGCTATTAATTGTAACTCGAGAGCGTTCAATTCCCAAGCACACTTTAGCCGAATAGGTAATTTTCGAGGAGCTTAAGAACGAGTGATTTGTCAGATTCTCAAAATGTAAATATTTCCTGGTTAGAAGGCAGTTTCGAGACCACTTCACCTAGTGCGGACGTCAACACCGAGTGTGCACTGCCTAAACGGGAAGGTACTGGGTGGCTTGCACAAATATTACTGCTCGACTTCCAGACAATGCTCGAGCAAGAGTTCCTTAACTTTCTGGATGAACAACGCCCCGTATGGTCATGTAGGGGTGAAGACCTATATATCGGAGCAGCAACCACTGGCTTCTCCCGAGTCATCGCTCAAGGGAAGGCCGAACTGGGCATTGCATCTGACCTTTCGAGTACATCCGGGCGACATGCTGGCACCTCTGCCCCAATTGTGGGTAGAGTTACCGTCGAGATTTCCAACGAGGAACGACAAGCCAAAGATATAGAACCGGCTGGGAGCCCACCAGAAGATGAGGGCGTTAGGTTATCCGCGTTTGCGGGGTGACCTCTTTCAGGAGAAGCTGGCAAGGGCAGACTTCAATGGCATCTTATCTCAGCTAGTGGACCTTCATGCTAAGTTTGACATTCCCGACGACGTCGTCCTCATCGCACCCGAGGAGAATGAATCCCTGTTGACTCCACTGGAGGGGTTTATTACGTTGTATGTGGAGTTCTTTCGTGCTGGGCTCCGCCTGCCATTTCACCCCCTCCTTCGTCAGGCACTCAATGACCTTAATGTGTGCTCGGCTCAGTTAAACCCGAACAGCTATAGGTTGCTGATCAGGATGTATGTTCTGTGGAGGTATTACTGACCTACCGAGATGTCGTGGGAGGCATTTAAACAAGTGTTCAAAATGAAAAAGCTTCCTCGACAGTCCGACTGGTATTATTTCACCGGCTTTAGGAAGGACTTCATCTTGGGCAACCGCGACTCGGACAAGCTCTAGAAATATGAGTGGTTCTACGTTGGGGGAAACTATTTAGCCCGAGCTAGTGAGGCCATCCCTGAGGATCAGTGTGTCCTGAGGACATTCGAGTAGGGGCATATTTGGAGCAAACATCCATGGGCCACATGCAACATCATCAGGGCGGTCGAGGATCTCTTTGAGAAATCGAAGACACAGAGGTAGTAGACCTTTTTGCTCAGCAAAGAGATCCTCTCCCTCTACGGTTGGTTTTGGAGGAACCAACGGAATAAATCCCCTGCATAACCTTCAGCCTGCTTGGGCTACCGAGCAGGTCATTGTCACCAGGCCAGGTCCCATCGACATCCCAGGGCCGAGCACAGTCTGATCCGGTCGGCCGACGAGGGAGCCACCATCATCCTATTCCAAGAGCTCCTCGGGTGGCTTCTTTGATGCGGCGCCACCGGTCATAGATAAGGACCTAAGAACGTGATCAGGCTCTTTTATCCGTCACGACCACTCCAGATTGGAGGTTGGTCTTGAGTTTTATTTTCTTGTTTTTGGCACTTGCCGACCTAGTTCTGACGTAATTTTGTTTTTGCAAAGATGTCTTCCAGGCCTGAGCAGATAACCTCGAGGGAAAGGCGTGCCCTGATGGAGCACCTGCATGCAAAGGGCAAGGGCGTGGAGTTCAAGAAGAAAGCACCCGTCGAGTCTCGAATTGTAACCCACAGTAATCCAAAAACAGCAGCCCGAGCCGATAGGGACTAGGGCCTCTTCAAGTGCCACCCCTGAGGCTGATAGAATCTCGCCACCCGCCCCAAGGAGACTAGCCGACTATCGAAATCACATCCTTGAACACCTCGGGGACGTCGTTCCTAAGGACAACTTCTTAAGGAACCTCTAGAGTGAGAATTTCCAGGGGCTGTCTGAGGCAGCCATTCAATCAGCTGCCTTGGTAAGCGCCTCGTTTTATAATCTCTTCTAGTCACCACTTATTGATCACTAATCGACCCCATTTTCCCAAACAAGCACCTACGTCCACATGGCCTATTCCACGGGGATGAAAGAGACCCACCATGAGAAGGAAAGGCACAATAAGGCCGTCCTCAGGCTTCAGGAATCGAGAAGGAGCTCAGTGAAAAGAACATCGAGCTAGATCAAACCAAAGCTTCACTGTCTTGAGCCAAGGAGGAGACGAAGAAGGCGAATCAGGAGCTCGAAGAGGCAAGTAGGTTCGCCAAGCTGGTCAAGGGTCAGCTCGAAGCTTCTTAGATGGAGAACCATCGACTCATGGAAGAGCTTTCGGGCTGACTTGTGCAAGCCGTGGAGAAGTTCAAAGAGTCCTCAGAGTACGTTGACCTCTACTACTTCAGCATGGTGGACCTAAGGGAGGAATTGATAAAGCAACACCCTGAGGCCATGGGTTTTAATTGGTTGGCTCTGATTGTCAAGCCCAAGCAACTGGCAGCCCAACAGGCATCCGAGGAGGTCGTTAAGGTGGACGATGACAACGATGGGGACGAGCAGAGCCCTGTCAATGGCGAGGCAACTAGGC
Source organism: Artocarpus hirsutus (assembly GCA_946598075.1). Lineage (NCBI taxonomy): Eukaryota > Viridiplantae > Streptophyta > Magnoliopsida > Rosales > Moraceae > Artocarpus > Artocarpus hirsutus. The sequence continues at coordinate 21,454 of CAMOHE010055483.1, forward strand.
TCTCAGAGGGCAAGGCGATGGCGGTAATGAGAACGATGCCGAGGACGGGGCCTAGGCTTAATCATCTTGTTCTTTTTGTTTTTGTTTTGTTTTTGTATGTGGGCTCGTGAGGTGCCTGGTTAGTTGTACCTCCCCACTGCATTATGAACTAATGAAATTTCCTTTTGGAAGATATTGCTCCTTGGATTTTGAAATTTTTCTTCCAAGTGCACTTATTCTCGGATAAGTAAAATGTGTCCATTAGGTGGGGAGTTCCTTGGGAGTGTAAGCACCTCGACTTAGGGTTGATTAGTAAATTTGGATCAAGTTAGGTGCTTCTTGAAAAGAGCTTTCCAATACTTGTTTTCTAAAATCCTTTTTCAACCCAGTTTCTGTTGACTTGTGATCTTGACGATCACTCAAGTTAATCCGAGCATGTTGTGGTCGTCTGATTATATCACCCGTTTCTTGGTTGGGCAGAGCACAACAGCATGTGATAACCCTTGTCCTATCGCCCCTAGACTTGTTTAAGTTGATAGAAACTTGTACAAGTCTAATGGTGGTCGGGACCTTATCATGCTAGGACGACTTTTTACATGCAGCCTGCACGAGGCAAATGTGATCGGCCGACTTTTGATCAGCCCCCTAGCATAATTGGTGGTTAGAACAGTCCGTCTTCAGGAATTGTGTCCGATCAACCGAGCTGGAGTTGGAGTAACCCTATTTAGGATTTGATATTCCTTAAACACATATTGCTCAATGGAACAGTGTAGGAATTTACATTTCATTGATGTATGGTATTTACATTCCAGTCCTATTCGATAGGTCTAGTTACAAAAGAACGTAGCTAGAGGTCAAAAACTATTTCTAGCTAGTTTTAATAAAAGAATCTTTTCAGCAGCTCGGCATTCCAAGGGTGGCTGAGCAAATTGCCGTCGGCGTTGGATAGTCTATATGTTCCTAGCCGTACAATACCCACAACCTTGTAAGGTCCGTCCCATTTTGATCCGAAGGCTCCCACCCCGGGCTAGGGGACCGTGACTTTTTTTAGCACCAAGTCTCTAACTTTGAAAATTCTCGGTCAGACTCACCTGTTATAATACAGAGCAACGACTTGATTCCAGGCTGCATTACAAATAACAGCCTAGTTTCTTCTCTCCTTGAGCAAGTCAAGCTCGGACATCATGGCTTTGGCATTTCAGGCTTCCTCGAATTACTCCATTCAATAGCTTGGTAGTCTGACCTCAGTAGGAATTACGGCTTCTGCACCGTACACGAGTGAGAACAGTGTTTCTCCAGTAGTAGTTCAAGCAATCGTCCGATAGGCCTAGAGCACTTTCTAAAGCTCGCCAATCTATGCTCCCTAAAGGCCTTCGAGCTTTTTCTTTAGGTTGTCCTTAATTATCTTATTTACTGCTTCGACCTGCCCATTGCTCTGGGGATAGCTTGGGGAAGAAAAAACTTTCCTGATACTGAGCTACTCGTAGAGGCAGAGCAAACTTGCTGCTTCAAATTGTTTAGTGTTGTCGGTTACGATGGTGTACGGAATCCTGAATCGACAAATGATGTTCTTCCACACAAAGCTGGTACATTTCACTTTCGTCATGTTAGTACACGGTTCCACCTCAACCCATTTGGTCAGGTAATCTATAGCCACAATGCAATATCTGAATTAAGACTGGGCCGACGGAAGGGGTCCGATTAAGTCGATGGCCCACTTTGCGAAAAGCCACACCAAAGTTACCGAGGTGAAAGGCTCGACGTGGTGCGTGGGCAACCTTGCAAACTACTGGTACTTGATGTATTTTCGTGCATATTTCCTTACAATCTTGCTGCATGGTTGGCCAATAGTAGCCCTGTCGAAAGCATTTTTGGGCCAGAGATTGCTCCGCGGAATGGATTCCGCAGATGCCTTCGTGGATCTCCATCATCAAGTATTGAGCCTCGTTCGGCCCTACACACCTGAGGCATGGGGTCGTATAGCCACGTCGGTACAATTTTCCATCGAACATCGAATACTAGATCAAGCTATTGTTGATCCGACGTGCCTCTTCTTTATCGTCGGGCAATTCGGCTGTGGTCAGGTATCGGATGATCATTTCCATCCATAAGGCTCTGTTCTACTTGACAATACTTGATACCTCTCTGGCTATACTTGGCTCGAGTAGCCTCTCAATAGGGATCGAAGTTAGGTCATCATGGCCTAGGCTCGACACAAGTTGAGCAAGGGCGTAAGCCTTGGAGTTCTCGGACCTAGGAATCTGCTTGAAATCGCATGATCTAAATTGGCTGAGCAGCAGCTTAACTTCTTTTAAGTATGAGGCCATAGATTTCGTTCGAGCTTGGAAAACTCCAGCCACTTGTTGGACGACCAGCATCGAATCACTGTTGATAGTAATGCGATCTACGCCTAGCTCTTTTGCAATCTGAAGTCCGGCCAGGAGCGCTTCATACTTCGCTTCATTATTTGAAGCCATGAAGTCGAACCTGAGCGTGTATGGTATTTTGTGCCCGTTCGGGCTTATCAGCAACAGCCCGGCTCCTGACCTATCTACGCAAGATTATCCATCCACGAATAGTTTCCATTCTTGCTCCGACGAAGGCTGGGGATCGTTGTAAGTAGGAACGTCATTTTCAACTATAGACGATTCTTAGCCAAAGGTGTACCTTGCTCAGTATCCATAAATTCAGCAATAAATTCGGCCAGTGCCTAAGCTTTGATCGCGGTTCTCGGGACAAAATGACCGTCATATTGGCCGAGCTCAACTGACCACTTGGCCATTCGACATTATATCTCTAGACTCTGCAAAACTTGTCGGAGCGGGAACTTGGTCGATACTTTTATCGTATGGCCTTGGTAATAAGGCCGCAACTTTCAAGTAGAGGTGACCAGGGCGAAGGCCAACTTTTCGAATGGGGGAGGGGTACCTCTCCTTGGCACTTGGAATGCGTGGCTGGTGTAATAGACTGGGAGTTAGGCTTCTCCCTCTTCTTCTCGGACCAGAACTGAGCTTACGGCCCTTTCAAAAATGGCTAGGTAGGCAATCAATGTTTCCCTTGGCAAAGGTTTGGATAGGAGCGGAGGCGTGGCCATGTACCTTTTTAGGTTTTGGAATGCTCCTCACACTCCCTGCTGTACTCAAACCTCCCCTTGAGTGCCTTGAAAAAAGGATGGCACTTGTCGGTAGCCCAGGAGACAAATCTAGATAGAGCCACTACCCTACAGGTTAGCTTCCGTACTTCTTTCACAGTCCGAGGAGAGTGCATGTCAATAACTGCCTGCGCCTTTGCAGGGTTGATCTCAATACCCTGTTGGTTCACCAAAATCTGAGGAACTTGCCCGAGCTCACTCCAAACACGCACTTTGCTAGGTTATGTTTCATCCCAAACTCCTAGAGTATATCGAAGCTTGCTCGAAGATTCATCATGTGATCGGCTACTTGGACAGATTTGACCAACATGTCATCCACGTATACCTCCAATGTTTTGCCGATTAGCCTGGCAAACATCTTATTGACGAGCCGTTGGTAAGTCACCCCAGCGTTCTTTAGTCCGAAGGGCATTACTACATAATAGTGAAGCCCCTAGTCGATGAAAAAAGTCGTCTTCATCTGGTCTTCCTCAACCATACGGATCTGATTGTATCCCGAGTACGCATCCATGAAGCTTAGCAGCTCATGCTCGACTGTCGCGTCCACAAGTTGATCTATTTGGGGTAGTGGGAAGCAATCTTTTGGGCACGCCTTGCTTAGATCGGTATAATCAACGCAGACCTGCCACTTCCCATTGGCCTTTTTGACGAGCATGAAATTTGCCAACCACTCCAGATACTTGACTTCCTGGATAAATCCGGCCTTGAGGAGTTTCTAAACTTCCTAGTTTATCGTGGAGTATCTCTCTGGATTGAAGGCTCTTCTCTTTTGTATTATGGGCTTGTGACTGGGCTGCACATTAAGGCGATGACAAATCACGCTCGGGCCTATGCCAGGCATGTCCTCGTGTGACCATGCAAATACATCCCAGTACTCGACAAGTAGCTTCTCCAGGTCAGCTCGGATCTCAACTAGCAGCTGCGACCCAAGTTGGACTGTGCGTTCAAGATGTTCTGGGTCTAAGTTGAACGGCACCAAGTCCTCTATAGGAGTTGCTCTTACCTCTTCCTCGGGAAGTCGAAGGTCAAGGTCGGCCAGCATTCGAGACTGCGGATCCATCGAAAGCTCTACCTCATCGGCCATGCAGATAGCCGAGACGTTTAGTTGCGCACTTGCTGCACGGATGGCGTTCTTATAGCAAACTCGGGAATCCTTCTGGGACGACCGAATGACTCTGACCCTATTCTCCATGGGGAATTTTATGGCCAGGTTCAGCGTGTTTAGCGTTGGTCAGCCAAGGATGATATTGTACTAGGAGGGTTTATCGATGATGAAGAAGTCGACGACACAAGTGACCCGAGAAGCTCCCTGTCCAAAGGTCACCAGTAATGCAACCTTCCCGACTGCTCGAACACATTCATCGGTGAAGCCTAACATTGTCGATCTTCATCTTGTCAAAAGCCTGTTTGAACAAGATATCGGTCGAGCTGCCATTGTCAACGAGCACCTGTCGCACAATGTTATTGGCAACATGCAGCTCACAAACGAGGGTGTCATTGTGCGGGTGGATCAACTTATCGGCCTCCTTCTCAGTGAATGTGATGGGGGTGTCTTGTTGGCAGCAAATCTTGTTTATATGCTTAAACATGTTGATAAACTCACTGCGTTCCACTAGCCGAGCTTCTTGGACGTAAGTTCGATGACTACTCGAGGTGTCTCCGGTAACAGGTCCATTGAAGATCGTGTGAACAATGTTTGGGGGTTCCAGGGTGTTCCCACCATTGTTACATTGGCGGTCTTGATCGTCTTGATTCGGTGACCTGTTTCTACTAATATTAGTGGCCGGTGTTATAACCCGCCCAACAAACTCCCTTAGATGTCTTCCTCGGACTAGCCTCTCGATCTGGTCCTTCAACTGTATGCATTCTCAAGTGGTGTGTCCCACATCCTTGTGGAACTCATAGTGTTTCACCTAATCTCGCTTCACCCTGCTACCTTTGAGCTTGGGCGGGGAGACTAATAGATTTTTCCTGCTCACCTAGGCGTATACCTCATCAATTGTCGCCACCAGGGGGTGTAGCTCTAGAATTTCCTAGTCAGAGCTTTCAGCTTCTCAGACTTCTCCTTTTTTGGTTTCTTAGACTGCTCGACGGCCACCTGCTCAGGAGCCTTTTGCTTCGTGCTTTTTTTTTAGCCACTCAAGCTGACCTCTTCTCTGTGGCTTTTCATATATTCTACAGCGTCAGTGTGCCTCTAGGCATAGCCGAGCATCTGGGAAAAAGTGCTCGATTGCTCGAATGCTAAAGACCTAGTAAGCTTCTCATCTCGAAGGCCCCTACAAAAATGTGTTTGAGGGTCTCGTCTTCTACGTGCTTGACCTCAAGCGTTGCTCGAGTGAACCTGTTTATGTAATCTCGGACGTTGTCGTCCCCTTGCTTGACAGCGTACAAGTACGTAATTTCTTTTCTTCTCATCTGCATGGTCGAGAATGCTGCTAAGAAGGCATCGATAAGCTGCTGAAAAGATGTGATGGATGCCGGCTCAAGCTATCTAAACCATTGCCGAGTCGGGCCCATGATGGTCAGGGAAAAGGCTTTGCACATAGCTGCATCGCTGGCGTTCTGGAGAAGCATATGTCCTCGGAATAGCTCGACATGTTCGTCGGCATTGTGGTCCCATCATAAGCCTTGATTTATGGGACTTTGAACTTATGTGGCATAGGGGCTCGCATGATCATGTCCGAGAATGAAAAATCCAAGGCTTCTACGTCCTCTAGGTCGAACCGGTTATTGTGAATTTCATCAATTTGATGCTGTAGGTCCCAGAGCTGACGACTATTTGTGTCCTTAGGCAGTTAGACCCTATAAGGTGCTCCACCCTCAGGCCGGTTGCCAACTTTGAGTTCTTGGCCTCATGGTATCCCCCCGACGCCTGAGCCTATTAAAAACTGAGGCCTAAGAACCTTAGGGTGACAGTGGCCGTGCCGCTTGCAAGCTGATTTGGCCTTCTTGAACAAGTTTATTGTTGGCTGAGATTGCACACGCAGAGCTTTGGGTGCTTCCAGAGTCTGCTTCGTTAGCGGGGTCGATCTCTCATCTTGCTCGACCTCCAACCTGGTCAGCTAAGGCTGGAGGAAGGAGGCCGAGAACAGCCTGGTGTTGTGCCTACTGTGCAAGCTGTTAGGTGAGTATCCAGATAGCATTAGTAAGCTCCCGGATCGGGTCCTGCTCAACTAGGTCTGGTGCTTGCTCGACTCCCGCCGCACTCCCTTGGCCACCAGACTAGGATGTCATAGCTTGTGGGTAGCCCCTTGGTCTGTCGGTGTTCTGAGGTCGATTTTGCTGATCTCCCAACCCCTCCTGTCATGCAGCGTCATCCCAGGCATTCCCTCGAGTCACCATTGTGAACTGAGGAATGACTGTGCTTGGTATTTAATTGAAAGGCGTAAGGGGCCCTGCCTTCTAGCTCCAAAATGTTGATGCTTACCATGTTCCGGTGTCATACCAACACCACTTGCGACAGCGCATAGTGCTCAGCTCTTCCCTGTTTGCCTCTGCCTGGACTAGTCGACTTGCAACAAGAGGAGGGACGCCTCGAAGGCGAGTTGGTCAATAAACAAGACAAGGGCTCTCTGATGCTCAAGGCAAGGGGTGCTTGGCAGAGGTTAGGAACAAGTTAGTTGGGAAGGAGCTTGCTTGCTCATAGAATGTAATAAATGCATCCTATTTATAGGTTACCACTTGGGCCAAGTGTTAGGTAGGTTTTGCCCACAACCCGGATGTCACATCATGGCATGTCAGATGGCAAGTGACAAGTGTCGTGTCCCTCTGTCGGTGGATAAGCTTGCACCCAATGGTGAGTTATTTGCCATTTGTTGGCCAATGATAGCGAATAGCAACCTACTTCAAAACGATGATAGTTCGACCCAAGCTGACGTTGAGTCTGATAAGGCACCCTAGCGAGGTGTGGCCTGAAGGAGCCCTGAGGAGCTCCTCAGATAATGTATCGAGCGTAATCGAAGCAGATATGAGCTCTACGTACCTTTGTTGAGCTGGGTGGCTGACCACCTTGACTTTGGCTCCTCAACGGTGGCGCCGAGCTCACCCTCAACAATGGCCATGCACTTTTGGTATGCATACTTAAGCTGATAGTTCAAGATAAGATAAAAATGATAATAAGATGTTCATAATTGAGCGTAAATAAAATCATGAATTGAGTTACAGCTTGTATTTCTTTGAAGAAATGTTTTCAAAAATGTTTTATGAGGATTGTTTTACGAGAAATGTTTTATGAGGAATATTTACATGTTTTATAGGATATGTTTGGATTTGTTGAGCTAAAGCTCACCTAAGACCTTTGTCCTATAGGAAACTCTATCAAAAGGCCAGTATGATTATTCAATAGACTTGGCATAGCAGTGGGATAGATACGAAGGTCGGGCTATGAATACCGCTATAGTTAATTTCCTTTTTTTTGGAGTTCTTATTTTATATAGTATGTGATGGTCTAGTAATATGCAAGCATTGATTTTGACAAGTTAGTTTTAATATGTATTTTTGTGATTGTAAGTAAGAAGAAACAAAAAAAGAGATGGAAAAGAAAGTGTTTTAAAAATATTTTTGGTAACTGCCAAAAAATAATGAAAATTATGTTTTAAATGTAAAAATTATTCTGCAATTAATTAATAAGTAAGCTTAATCTTTTTCACAAGTAAGTAAGATTATTTTTAGGAATAAGAAAGATTATGTTCAAAATTTTTTTGCATTATTTTCTTACTACTAAGTAAGATTAAGATTATAAAATTAAGCTTAATCAAGTTAAGCAACAACTCGAAAAGTTAAGGTTGTCACATATGCCATGTTAAATTATGTTATACTTATGATTTATTATGTCTATGCATTTCATGATATGTTATGTTATGAGTAGTAGTCATGTGAGTAGCATTAAATTATACTACTTATTTAGTTCCAATTAAGCATGTTTATGATGTATGATATATGATGCTATGTACTACTTGCTCATTTTTAGGGAAGCATGTTTATAATGTATGATGCATGATATGTGATGCTACATACTGCTTAGTCACTTTCAGTTAAGCACGTTTATGAAGTATGATATGTGATGCTATGTATATATATCATGCTGTATACACACAATAAGATAAGTGAAACAAATAAGACAAGATAAGTTAAGGGTGTCATATCAACCTCTCAACCTATGGGTAGGATTTAAGACCTCTCACCGATAGGGAGGATTAAAAACCTCTTGACCTACAGGGAAGCATTAAGTTCAAACTATGGTCTTAAAGTCATTGGGGACCTCATAAACCCTAACCTCTTGAGGATTGCGCACAATCGTTACAAACACTCGGCCATATGCAAGATAAGACATTTATAATAAAGCATAAATTATGTTCACAAGTAAGCATAAAATATTCATGCATGTTTTTGTTAAAATTTTTCAATTATGTTTTGTGAGTATAATTTCCTACTTGTAGAGCAAAAACTTATTCAAGTACGTCCATGTTGTAGCTAAGAAACCAGTCAGCAACACTTGATAGTCAATGACGAGTGACAAATGAGTGGGGGAGATAAAAATAGATTTCGTTTATGTAAATTTAATTTCTGCAATATGGTTTCTATGAATTATGTATGTATGGAGTTCAAATGGTAGTACTCATGTTTGTCTTGAACACCAAGGTTATAGTCATACAACCTTTTTTAAAGAATTTTAAGATTTAAAATGTTGTAATAGAAAGTGCAACAAATAGACATAAATTTCAAATAAGAATTATAATGATATTTAATTTTAGAAATGTTTCAAAAGAAAATGTTAAAAGAAATTATTATTTTATTTTAGAAAAAAATTATTCCTCAAATCTAAGATTTTATGAGAAGTTATGTTTAATTATAAGATTATGTAGTTAAGTAACAACCACATAAGTAGGGTTGTTACAGTATGAAGGTAGAATCACTACTACAATTGGGGCTACTAGCCACTTTTTTGTGACAACAAATATTCTTGCAGTTACGACGACATAATGTTGCAAATGTAGGATCCATACGCACCACCATATTCTTATCACTAAAGATATTTGTGATGACATGTCACATATTCGAACATATTTGCCTCGACATATCATCACAAATAATTAAAAAAATTCCTTTCGTATTTGCGATGACATGTAATCACAATTCATATTTGGCGCCTAAACCAATACGGTGCAAAGTTTTCTCGCACCACTATATAGGTATTTATGATGATATTGTTGTCAAAAATAATAACATGGTATATGTGGCAATCATCGGGTTCTTATTTGTGATGACAAAGTCATTGCAAATACTAATGCGATACAGTTGTCAAACACAACGACGGTGAGCTTATTTGTGAAGACAAAATGAAAAATTAATTTTTTGCCAAAATTTTGGCAGAAGCAAAGATGGTCTATTTAATATTATTTTTGACAACTTTGTCATTGTAAATACTAATGGGCATACAACTATCTTTGACTGTCAAATACAATATCGGTGAGCATATTTGCAATGACAAGAGAATATTTAATTTTTTGCTAAACCTTTGGCAAAAAAAGGGCTATCTATATAATATCATTTGTGATGATATTTTTCATTTGTTGTTGCAATAAATTGTTTGAGACTCATTTTATCCAGCTTGAATAAGACGCTGTCATTTTGGTACCTTTTTTGCGACGACAATTGATATGTCATCGCAAAAAGTTTTGTGCATAAAAAAGTTTGTGAAACCTCTTTTCCCATTTTTCACGATTCTCTTCTCTTCTTTGACAATCCTCTCTTCTCCTCCACCTATTTTGCCTCCCAAAATCTTTTTTTTTAAAAAAAAAAAAAACTCATTTTCTTGCATGAACATTAGATATTTGTAATAGTCTCTAAGAAAACTCACACAATAACCCCAAAATCACAAAAACCCCCTATTTCCCAAAAAAATCCATTGGATTTCTTCCCCTTGTCGTCGCCTCTGCCGCTGTCGTGGTTGTCGCCGTCGTGTTGTTGCCAACCATTGAAATTCTAACCCCTAGTTTTGTGGGTATTGGATTGTGTAAGTTTTTGGTTTTTTTTTATTTTGTTTTAGAAAAATGTTGAAAAATATTGAGAATTGTGTAATGTTGAGAAACTTGTGTTATGTGGTTGTGTTATATTGAGAAGTTTAGTTAATGTTGAGTAATCTAGATTGTAACTATGTTGAAAATTTTAATATTGGGAATATTGTTTAGGGTTGGTACTGAGTTATGTTTTTTGTTGGATATTGAATTGTATTTTTTTTTTTTTGTTGTTGTGATTGATAATATAAAATTGGATGTTCGTGTTGTTGTGATGGTTGTAATTGATATAAGAAAGCTTATGAGATGTTGTTGGTAAAATTATTTAATAAAGAAAGATTATAATTGAATTGAATGTTTTTTGTTGTTATGATTGTTATAAATTGAAAGTATGATTTGTTGTTTAAGTTGCTTTAAGATGTTGATTAAGTTAGTTAGAATTTTTATGTTGTTGGTCAAATTTTTATTATTGATGTAAGATAGTTTATAAGTTGCTTCAACTTTTCATAGTTAACAAAAAATAATATAATTAGTAATGTAAAATTTATAAATATTAAAGAAATAAAATTCCCCTAAAAAAGAACAGAAAGCAGATTTTAAAAAAATTAATTAACAATATAAAAATATTATTTATAAATAGAAAACAAATTAAAAGGGATATAAAAATTTTCTTTAGAATTAATTAACAACTCTAAAATAAAATAATATAATCTATTATTTTAATTAACAAGTAATTAGTATGAAATAATTAATTTAAATTTAAATTATATGAAAAATTGGAGATAAGATTATCATAAAATATGTACCAAAGTCATAGGACATTGATGGAGTTGGTGGGCTGATTACTCCCTGGTGTCCAACTCCCACTCATGATGACCCCTCCAACTTTTGTTCGTTCAGGTCCTCTACCTCATCCAAACGCCACTGTTGACAATAATAATGACACTAGCAATGTTATAAATTTAGGGGATTATATTGTATTTTCTTCTTTGTTCAATATTTTGACACATTATGTTTGGTTTGATTTTTATTTTATTATTAGAACAATGAATTATCAATTGTCTTTTATAATATTAAAATTTTCTTTTTATTATTATAAATCAAGTATTTCTATTTCAAATTAACAACAATTATTAAAAATTAAAAATTTAATAAAAAGTCTTAAAAATGTATTACAAATTTTGATTAAAAACTATTTGTGGCAACATTGTCATCGCAAATGATTAGAAACAAAAATATATTTGTGACAACTTTCTCAAAAAAATCGTCACAAATAATAAGACCATGTCAACATCAGTTCAATTAATTGCAATGACATTTTTGAAATTGTTGTCACTAAAAATGCTTGCCACATCACACCAATGACAAGCTAGATGAAATTTAATGACCCGAAAAATTCAAAACTTAATAACTACGATCAATTAAGGATTTTTTCCCTCATTACTCAACTAAGAGCTTAAAAAAGTACAAGTTTAGCATTTATTAACACATAAATATGAAGGCCTTAATAGCCGTAAGACCTTAGAAATAAATAATGTTGTGAATGCACAAAATTATGTGCATTATTTATGAAACATGTAACAATGTAATGCTATGATAGTACATTAAAATAATTAAACAAGTAATTATTTAATGTGCAAAACTAAAAGTTTATGAGTTATTAATTTCATACATGAGCCAAGAGACGATGTTATATGGCAAAAGGTGGAATTTTCAACTTACTAAGATTATGTGAAAATTTCTATATGATATCAGTTCAGTAAAAAAAAAACACAGATCAAGAGTAATCATGAGCTCCATACCATAAATGAAAAAATAGTGAGCACTAAGTTCAAGTATGCAAGATTTATGACAATTTTACTAAAATTGATCTCAGAATTTATGGAGATCATAAAATAAGATAAGAATTTTAAAAAAGTAATAATGATCATTGGAAGTTCAGAAATTCCAATGTTTTGAATGTGTATAGTTAATTATTGTACACATTAATAATTATATAAGATTTATTATTATTGTTGTAATGACAATAGCAATAAAAATAATATCAGTTATTAAAATAATAGTGAATAAGAAGAAGAAGAAGAGCATTGATGGAGTCCACAAACCCTGATTTATTGGTAGGAAGTGGATCCATAAATAGCTCTTTATGAGAAATAATTCGGGTTATATTCGTAAAGCACGGATTGTGCTAAGTTTAAAATTTTAAATTAAATTGACTTTTAAATAGTAAATTTAATTTACAAAACTTTTATAAAATTTCAAGTATTGCTTTTATAATGAAATTTGAAGTTTATAATATGAAAATTTTTAATGAAAATATATGTTTGAAATTACATTTTAAAGTTTAAAAAAAAGTTAAAAATAAATAAATAAATATACTGAACAAAGTTTTAAATACATAATATCTTTTTTTTTAATACATACATATATATACACATGTATAAATATGGATACAATTGTGAAAATAGTTAATCATTGGTTTTGAAGACAAATATATCAAAGTTTATTGTTTCAAAATTAAATCACAAAATCCATATAGTATGAATAAATTATGAAAATGATTTCTATATCAATATGAATATTTTAGTAACACAATAATACGATAAGAGAATTTGAAATTTATGTTATTATCTTTAAAGTGCAAATAAATTACAGTTTTTAAAAGTACAATTATGTTTATAGAAATTCAAAGTTACGGATCAAATTTAATCGATCCGACACATCATGTATTAAATTGTGTAGACCACATGAGGGTCTAAAAATATATGACACAAAAAAAAAAAAGCCAATCTGTAACACCCCGAAGTTAATTAAATGTAATTAGAATATTAAATGGTGAATTAGTGTGCCATGATGAGTGTTTTAAACTTAATTTGATTATTTTATGAAAATTAAGAAACTTTGTGTTAATTTGCTCTTTTAGTGATTTTTAATTATTCTAAATTGTTTTTAATCGTTAATTTAGTTTTTAATAAAGCAATTTGATTTGAAAACAGAGTGTGGTTGCACACAGTTTTATGCAACTGCTTTTCTCTCTCTTCTTCTATTTATTTCACTTTCCTATCTCTCTCCTCATTTCTCCCGTGCACTCTCTCTCTCCTCTTTCTCTCGTCTCTCTCGGTTCTCTCATTCTCTCTCTCAATCTCTCAAAATTTTGAAACAAATTTTGTTTTCAAGCTTCGGGCTAGGAGATCGAAGGCTCGGGGACAAGATTCAACAACAAAAACAACGTTTTCAAGCTTTGATTCGAGGTTAGATTTTAAAATTCAAAGTTTTTCTATTTTTCAAGATTTTCTTGTATTTTGAAATTTTGGAGTTTTTAAGTCTATAAAAGCTTCGATCTAAGTTAGATTGACTTAGATTAACTAGAATGTAAACTTCATTTC
>CAMOHE010055484.1:0-38051 GCA_946598075.1 Artocarpus hirsutus
ACTACAATAATGTAATTTCAAAATTAGAAACAAAAATTTTCATTAATTAATGAAATAAATGACTATATATTTGATCATAAACATATACCAAACATTTGAACAACTCTCGTAACCAACAGGCAAATAAAACAAGTAAAACTTGTTTCTGTAATACATAAATTTGATCATTCAATTCGTAATAGAATTTGCACAAAATTATACAATCATTGATCTGTGTCATATTTTTAATACTATCGACAGCAAAAGACCATGAATCGAGTCTTCTATGCACACATACATAATTTTTTTTTAATACATTTATTTGAAAAGCATTTATATACAGGTGCAATAAATGCATTTAAACTCTTTGTTAATGTGCAGGTGCAATAAATGCATTTGAACTCTTTGTTAATGTACAGGTGCAATAAATGTTCTGCACCGATTATTGCCCTTTGTTCTTTACTACTTTTCGTCCTAATACACAAACGCATCCAGGCGCTTGATTCAAGGAAACAAAGAACAATACAAAATTTCTTATTTTATTGACGCAAACAATTATACTCACCAAAGCGTTTTGACAGAAAACGAATTGTATATGTGCTATTATATAGTAACTGAATAAACCCATAATCAATTCTTCTAATCGCAACGGAAGAAGAATATAGCGTAATTCAGAATATAACCTTGAGGAAAATTTTGAGTTCACAAAACCTAATGCTCTGAATACCACATGTAAACTTTAAAATATCTGTAATTCCTAGAAATCTTAGAACTCAATAATTTTCACAGGAAAAGATTTAGAGCGTACCTTGATTCATAGCTTCAATTATTCAGAAACTCTGGAACAAATATTGTCAGAGAAGCAGAACCCAGTTTCTCTCTCTAAACCCACAATTTCTTTATAACGTATTTTTCTGATGGAGAGAATAATACAAAAATTGATTGGGTGGAGAGAGGACTAGACTCCTATTTATAGACCCTCAATAGGTGCCTTTCCATCAAAGCACAAATCTCTTCAGATAAGGATATATCTTTTCAGATATAGACATATCTTTTAATAAGAGTTGCAACCCCTCATAGCCAATAGAATTTTAGCATTTAAATAATTATTAAACTAAATAAATAAATCTGGTAGATTTTATAGGTCTTCATATATGTGGGCCATAATTCTAACACTTGACACATGAAAAGCTTACTGTTATTCAAAAAGTTCAATAGGATTTCAACTTGATTACTTATATGAATTATATTTTCCTCATTTACAAAAGTGTGTCAAATATAGACAACATGTCCAATCAAATGAAAGTCAAAAGGAAAAGCTCTTTGGTCCAGAAGCTTCTATGCATGATTCACCAAGAAGCAAAGAGTAGCTACTTGAGAATGATATCATTTGCGGACCAAGTTTAGACAACACTCCCTCCAAACAGTGGTGGAAAATGAATCTTGAGCACTAATATGAAATTGAGAATGTTACCACCTGATCTGAATTAAAGAGGAAACTATAAATAAGAAAAGAAAAAAGCCATACTGTTGCAATCTTTTACGAAGCACATAACGCAAATATGCATCTGATGCATATGGCAAAGGCATAATACCCATGTATTTGCACATATTCACTAACCGTGGTCTGCATGTGGCAACAAAAGAAGTAAATTTCTCAAAAAAAAAATACAATTTCTATGAGAGAGTCTCGTAAATAAAAGAGGAAACAAGTTCCTGAAATATTTTCAGGTTAATAATAGAAAATGCAACCTGCTAATGTTATCTAAAGTAAGTTCATCATTGAACAACTTGGCAAAGCCTAAAATCTCATCATTAGAAACGCGCTCGCCTTTTCTAACCTGTTGAGAAGCAGAACAAAGGCAAACACTAGAAAGCTCAACAATGAAACAAATATACTAGCTTTCCTTTATGAAAGGGAGAAAAGGATTAAAATCTACCTTGTTCATAAATTCATCTAGATCTTCTGCTGTCTTTCTAACTTCTCCACTTCGTGAGGTTTGCACATCCTTTGCCAATTCTTTTACTGTGTCCTGAAGAAACTTTACAATCTCTAGTCTTGCCTTTAGCTTTCTTTTTAACTCCTCCTACAGTTTAAGCATTTTAGAGGAAATATAATCATCTTCATAGATGAATATAACTTGGAATGAGCAAGGGGAGAGAGAGAGAGAGAGAAGGCCCAGCCGGCCTGTCGGCAGCTAGGTCCAGGCGTCGCACCAGGCGAGGGTTCCGCTATGCCCCACTGCTCTCTTGTAGCCGGCCCACAGACTATGCAAAAGAATCGAGGCCAGGTTGCTTTCTTCAGGACTTTTTGTCCTCTTACCTTTCTATTGATTTCAGTTTCAAAAAAGGAAGTATCTTATCATGGAAAAAAGGCAAGAAGCTGCAACATTAATTATAAAATCTTAGAAAACCAGCAAGAAACAGGCATCCAGGTGTACATTCCCTGAATTATTGATGGTCACTTGAACGTTAAAAATTAGCTTACAAAGCCATCTGGAAAGAAATTCAAGCGTAAACAACCGACAAAAAAACCATACAATTCGAATGATTCTAATGGTTGTCAAGAACAAGTACCTCCTCTTTCATCTGGTCCTTGAAGTGTCTTGGCAACATGTTTGGGAACAATTTAAGGAATACTGGCTGCAAGAATTCCATGAATGGAACTATAACAAAAACAGAAAAGGGAACTAGTTTGAAAATATCGACTGTGGTGAGTTTGAGCTGTTTCTCTTCCCTTCTAGAAAGACTCTTTCCGCTAGCAAGCTTCAATAGCAACCTTAAGCTGATCCTAATATCAGCCCAAAGGAGTTTTGTACCCAACCAATAGTGCTGCATCGTAGATATAAATTCGTCCTTCCAATGATGAAGCTTCTTCACCCAGTCCTCCCTGAAATATGAGACGATTACTGTATGTGCAAAAAGCGATCAAACACAACACAATGAGAAGAAAATCCCCAAACCTGCTCATAGAAGCAACGGCTTTTAGGGCAGGACCAATCCCCAAAAGCTTGGTCCACATCCTCATCATCACTGATTTATCACTCTTTGGAGATTCATGTACCTGCTTAGCCTTTGCTTTCGCTTTTACTGTGCTCAAATCTTCAACTGCTCGATCACATTCCTCTGGTGAAGCTTCCTTTTTCTGTCCACGAACCTGCTGGTCATTTCTGCGATCGCCACTCCCCAATTCAGGTTGACCAGCTGTTGCAGTGGAAGTATAGCGTATAGATTGCCAAGTCCACGCAACTCTCGGAGGAGAAACAAAGTCTGCCCGTCTAACTCGATTGACCAAAGACGATACGGCAAAGGAGTTATGCTTGAAATATTCTGCCACTCTAAAATCCAAAGGACCGTTCAGAACTGAAGTTGAAATTGCATCTTTTTTGCTTCTATTGTCGGTAGTTGAATGTAGTTGGCTTGCAAACAAGCTCACACTTTTTAATTCATTAGATTGAGACAGTTGCTCGAGCTCGAAAATAGAGGAACCCCGAATTAAGCAAGAAGGCTGATTTAGGGAATTTAATATGTATCTCTTTCTTCTCAAGATTGCCCGTGAAGCCATTACTTATCTGCTAAAGTAAGAAAAATGGCTACAGATCTCATGCCACCGCTCAACTTAGCCAGTCTGTATGCAATTGAAGGCAAAGCTCATATAAAAATGAATAATATTATGAGATAACTTGAACATGTGATCAATCCGTAAATAATATAAAAAATGTTCTTCATTCAAACCAATATATTTCATAAAACCATGAACTTGAGTTTTCTCCAACAATTTTTGTTTGCAACTAGAATCAACTAACAAGCCTAGCGATATCTTTCCTAATAGGATTCATAATTTTGACCGACTAAAAACTGTTCAAATGCAATAATCAAAATTAAGAACCAAAAATTGCCCAAACGGGAGCATTGGTGAAGAAGTAAACGAGTCGAATAGGAAACCAAACCAACGATTAATGCATAGAGAAAGGAAATCGAATGGAGGTTCAAAATATACAAGAGAGAGAAATGAGATTACGACGCGTACGCTTCCAAATTCCCCGAAGACTGTCAGAGTTTTTGGTTATGGTAGAGAGAGAAAAGGTGAAGATGAGAGTGCAGAGCCTGCGAGAGAGACAGAAAGGAGGCGAGAGTGGGCGCTTCTTGTTTCAGAAAGGGTAAATGGCTTGAGTGTCAAAAGGACCGGTCGTCCAAGGTCGCCGACTGGTTTATGTCGTGTAAAGTTCGACCTCCACTGTACAGAGCCTTGTTTGGGCTGTGCCTGCTTGAAAAACTTAAAGCCAACCTTGGGCGCAAGTCCTGGCTCTTAAAGGGCCATATCAGGCCCAGGCCCAGGCCCAGATTCTGTAGGCCCAAGTATGCTCTGCTTATAGGGCTAGCCTTATCGTCTTTAATTTTTAATTTATGAATTTTTTGTTTATTTTAAAAAAAAATTAATAAAAAATGGATGTATACAATCATGAAGCTACTAAGTGTAAAGAAATATTTCCAGATATTATACAGAATATTGAAGAATATAAATTTTTATTTTTTTCTAATGTGTGATTTAAACAAGTTTATATTTAAATTTGTAATATGTTTTATAGACATAATAAATATAATTAGATATCAAAAATCACACAAGTAATTATCTAGTTAAGTGGTTGAAGGACTTTTATTTCTTCTAAAGGCTTGAGGTTAAAACTTTAAGAAGCTCAAAATAAAGGTGTTTTCTTGAACACCTAAATG
Organism: Artocarpus hirsutus; assembly: GCA_946598075.1. Lineage (NCBI taxonomy): Eukaryota > Viridiplantae > Streptophyta > Magnoliopsida > Rosales > Moraceae > Artocarpus > Artocarpus hirsutus. The sequence continues at coordinate 4,711 of CAMOHE010055484.1, forward strand.
GCGAGCCTGTCGAATGCCTAGGCCGGCCCAGGTCTTTTGTAGGCCAGGGCCGTGCTGGCCCTATAGGCTTGGGTGTCTGGCCTAGCCCTAACCCATTAGGCGTGCCATGCTAGCCTTGCCCGCTACAGTGCAGTGCTGGGCTAAGCCAAGTCTTACACCATTATAGGTTGGGCCGAATAATCCATGCCATGGATGACATAACCTATTTGACACCTCTAGGAAAAGGGAAATGGTTAGATGTAGCAAAGAACTATTTGTTTAAAATACAACATTCACTGGATTTCATCTAATTCTTCTAGATCTTTAACAAATCCTCTTTTTTTTCTTCTATGTTAGGAAAATATAGAATTCAATTACAAGTCTTTCACAAGAGTGGGTCCCACCTTATGTGAGAGAGCCTAGGTTCAATTTGGTCACAATAATAGGAATATTTTTTATAATTCACAAAACCAATCAAAAGCTTCATTTAACTAAGCTGTTCTAACTTATAACTTCCAACTATAGTAGTATAATTATATCACATGTTACAATGTAAAACAAAAGTATATTACAGTGTAAAGCTCTCACATGCTATAATGTTTTGGTTTTAACTTACAGTTCCAATTATGCTCTCAAGCACTCTAAAAATAAATCATAATGTTGGAGCTGCTCTAACAAAATTAACCTGTTTCAAAATGTGCTACACAACTTAAGTTCTTGTTGGCAGCTCTTTCATCTTGGCATTCATCTCGTTTTGGTCATTTCCGTAAATCATTGAGAAATACAAAATCGAAACTTTATAAATTGTACAATTCTAATGACACATCAAGGAAGCATTATCAAAGTCTCACAATGTAAAAAAAAATAGTCGACGAGTTGGTGCATAAAGAAGAATTATACTAGCATCGACATTCTCAAACATCATGGCTAAAAGCAGGTGATCTCAAGACAAAGTATTTCCACTTTAAAGCTAATGAACGTGCAAAAACAAATATTATTTCATCTTTGAAGGACACATCAGGGGCAATAATGGTGGGAGATGACAACTTATCAAGCATTATATCTAATATTTTCAAAATCTTTTCACTTTTTCAAATCCCTTAGAAAGTACTACTCTAGATTGTGTGACCTCTTCAATACAAAACACCATTTTTGGAGAAAGTAATGGGAAGTTATCAAAGCCTTTTATATGTTCTGAAGTTTTTGAAGCACTCAAACCTATGGAACCACACAAAAGCCCGAGACGATATTGTTTTTCTTTTATGTTTTGTCAAAAAACTTAGGATGTAATTTGTAACATTCAAAAAATTCATTGGTTAAAATCTAATATTTAATCAAGATTTAAACAGTAAATTCCCTTAGAAGATTTCATATAAGTTATTATGAAATTTTGTGATCATGATGCAACGAGATTCATGTCATGAAAGTTCATATGCATTGCATATGCAAATTTTGTGAATTATAGTGTCCAATTATGTGCAAATTTTGTGAGCCTAATGCTTAAAAATTTATAAGAGCAATATTATTATCACAAGGGTTATTGCTAAATCCATTTTTTTTATAAGTTTCCATAGAGTAAATATCAAGTATGAGCATATAATATTACAATATCATGCCATACGTTGATGCCCAAGGCTTGCACAACATCACGTGTGGGAGTGCACAATGGTCGGGTTCCCTATTCTGCACCGCTTCGCCTGATTTGTTTGGATTACTAAGAGAAAAGAAGGTTTTGGAGTAAGGGGACACTAATGTGGTATCTACCAAGGGCACTCCAATACTCAAGACAGTGTTCTAACTAAGAAGAGTAAGGGGAAAGACAACATAGGCAATGGAAGAATGCCTGAACCTTTTGTGATATAGTTTATGCTCGTATTTATAGAGTTTAGCTTGGATTTAGATGTGGACCAAGTTTGGCTCATAACTCAGATGTATTACTATAAAGAGCCTTAGTGGCCAGTGACAAGTGTCACGACCTCTAAAGAAGGAGGATTACCTAACAAAAGATTAAGATAGTGTCACGTAGTGGTATTTAGGTATGATCCACTTCTGCGTGATATGGTCGAAGTCTGACCTCCCTCGTGGAAGCGAGCATTGCACTAGCTTTACGGGCTTAGATCTTTCCAACAACAACTTATCTGGTTCTATCCCTTCTGATCTTTCGAAAAAGCTCAAGTTTGTGACATCTCTTACCTTTCTTCCAACAATTTTTCAGGCGAGATTCCCCTTGGTCTCGTGAATTGTACTTACCTCAATGTCCTTAAACTCGACAACAACAACTTGACCGGAAGTATCCCATTGCAACTCGTCCTTAAGACGTTCAGCGTCACCAATAATCTTTTGACGGGGCCAGTCCCCGCTTTTCCAAATTCTACTGTGAGGGCGGGTAGCTATGCCAATAATCCATCCCATCATGAAAAATTCTACCATAATAGTGGCCCTCAAGACTGTGGTGATGGGTGTCACAAATAACAAAGTCTTGATGTAGTCCAAACATACACTTTTGTGGGTCTTTCTAGACAGTCTGTCTTAGGCCTAGTTGGCCTTTTTGGACACAGGTTAGCCATAGCTAGTACCTAGCCTTCTTTGGTCAGCTGTAGCCTTTTTGTACCTATTCAAAACCTTTTTGTACCTGTTCAGATTCTTCGTTAAATCTGATGTCTCTTAGTTGGTCGTAGCCTTTTTTAGACTCTTTATCCTATACCTAGTTGGCCATAGCCATGAAATGGTCTTCTCTGTTGATTGTAGCCTTTCTTAGACCTAGTCAAACTCTTCATTAAACTTGAGGTCTCTTGGTTAGCTGTAGCTTTTTTAGACCTGGTCAGACTCTTTGTTAGACCTGAGATCTCTTAGTTGGTTGTAGTCTTTTTGGACTCTTCGTCCTTGACCTGGTTGGCCTTAGCTGGGACCTGGCCTTCTTAAGTCAGCCGTAGCCTTCTTAGACTTAGTCAGACTCTTCGTCAAACTTGAGATTACTTGGATGGTTATAGCCTTTTTGGACTCTTTAACCTAGATCTAGTTGACCATAGCCAGGTACCGGTCTTCTCTGGTTAACCATAGCCTTCTTAGACCAAGTCAGACCTAAGGTCTCTTGGTTGGTTGTAGCCTTTTGGACTCTTCATCCTGGACTTAGTTGGCCGTAGTTGGAACCTAGTATTCTCTGGTTGGCTATAGCTTTTTTGGACATGTTTGGACTCTTCACGAACCTAAGGTCTCTTGGTTGGCTATAACATTTTTGGACTTTTTGTCTAAAACTTGATTGGGCATAGCCAAACTTGGTTTTCACTTTATTAGAGCTTGTCAAAATTATGGTCATACTTAGTGGACCTGGTCAGACCAGGTGGACCTAGTCGAATGTATGGTCACACTTGGTGGACTTGTGGTCAGATGTGTAGTCGAACCTCTAGTCACACCTATGGTCAGACCTAGTGGACCTTGTTAGACTCTTCGTCGAACCTAATCATTAGACTAGTAGCCGGACCTCTTATCAAACCTATGGTTAAACTCCTAGTCGGACTCTTAATTACACCTGGTGGACCTAGTGCACCTGATCAGACTCTTCACTAGATTTGAGGTCAGATGCATGGTCAAACATGGTGGACTTGTGGTCAAATACGTAGCCAGACCTTTGATCATATCTATGGTCAGACACCTGGTCAAACCTGGTCGGATTCTTCATCAGACCATGTGGACATGACAAACTTGGTCGTCAGGCTTATGGTCAGATCTCTGATCTAACTTGTGGTCAGACTCTTGGTTAAATTCTTTCATCGGACTTGGTGGACTTGATTAGACCTATACTCTTATGCTTGGTATCCATATACTTATGAGGCAAACTTTTAGTCCATTAGTCTTCTGACCTTTCCAAGAATGCTTAGGGGAAGAAGTGAAATTGCTGAAAAGACACGTGGCCTTTTTTCTAGCACCAAAATATTGATACCTAAAATCGACAAAACACCACGTGCAAGGGTGCACAGTGTCAGGTTCCCTATTCTACCTGCTCGGCCTAGTCTAAGTTGGATCTGTAAGAGAAGAAAAGGCTTCAGAGTAAGGGAACTCCGATATAGCATCTACCAAGGACACTCCAACGCTCAAATTTGTGTTTTGACTAGGAAGAACAAGGGAGTGGCAAAGTAGGCAATAGAAAAATGCCCATAACTTTGTGGTGGAGTTGATGCTCCTATGTATAGAGTTTAGCTTAGATCTCGAGTATGGACCGGGTTCAACTTGTGACCTGGGTGTACTTCTGTAGAAAGGCTAAGTGGCCATTGACAGGTGTCATGATCTACAGAGAAGAGGATTGCCCAACAAAAGGCTAAGATAGTGCCACGTAATGGCATTTAAATATGATATACTTCTATGTGATCTAGTCAGGGCCCGACCATCTTTCCAATATGTGGAGTTGTTCTCTATGGTTGCTTTGACTAGGCGGGGCAGATAGGACTAATCCTGATTGGATAAATCTTGGATGGCTGATCCTAGTTGAACTTATCTTGGTAGAATGGATCCTAGTTGGACGGTTGATCTGAGTCGAATCGCTAATGGACTTGTTTGGTGGCCTTCTCGTCCTACCTTATTGGCTTGGCCTTCTCGTCCTACCTTCTTGTCTTGGCCTTCTCAGCCTTCTCGGATTGGTCTCCTCGACCTTTTCAAATTAAGCCTCTCAGCCTACTTTGTGGCCTTTTCAGATTGATCTTTTCGTCCAACTTGGTAGCCTACTCGAATTGGTCTTCTCAACCAAATTGATGGCCTTCTCGGATAAACCTTCTAGGCCTTTGCAAATTGGTCATCTGACAAGTGCATAATTTCACATAATTTTATGTCATTCTTCCTTATATTTATTTTGTTAGTTTTTTAGTTTTCAATTGCTTTAATTGTGTTTTTGTGTTTTGTAGATACTTTGTGGCATTAGAATGAAAAGTGGGTAAAAAAAAAAAGGATTCTGAAGTTTTGAAAAAACATAGTTTTATCTTTGGTGGTCAGCCGTACTGCGATGTAAGTTTGGAAACTTGAAGCATGGGTATTGTAGTGCCAGCCTTAGCACTGTAGTGCCCATGGGAAAAGCATGACAGTGCTACAATGCCAGAAATAGGTGCTGCGACACCAGGGTGAAACAAAAATTTGTTGTTTCACATGAAATTTCTAAAGTGCAGTAAAAGTTGGCATATTTTGACCTAAAAACTAGTTCAAAAAGACCTAAAACTTTCCATTTTTCAACCCTAGTATTATATATCTATAAATACCTCATTTCAAAACACAATTAAGGAGTTTCTATTTAGTTTTTCTTAGTCTTAGGAGGAGAAGGAGGAGGAGGAGGATGAGAAGAAGAAGAATGACGAACAATCTACGTAGATGGATTTGCAACATCAAACCCATTCTTTTCCTTATTGTTTCTTTCTTTTCTTTTTTAATTATGTTATTTTAATTTATTTTTAGTTGAAGGAAATTTAACCCTAGACATGACTGCATATTAATTTATAAAATTATTTTCTAATTTTCCAATTGAGATTATTTATATTCTTCCATTTATATTGACTATGATTATTTTATTTTTTGTTTGGATATGCAACTAAATAGAACTTGAATTTAATCTATTGCTAGATTAGACTGTTTGATCTGTAATTATCTTGTTATTCTAATCATAAGTAGCAAATTGTAAGATATAAGTACTGGAGGTTTTTATTAATTGTGGTGAGGAACGTAACTTAGATTGAATAATCTAAGCTTGTGTGTTTGTTATTTAGATCAACCTATCTTTCTTAACGTAATGCTTCCATTGAATTCAATCTAGAGAGCTTATTCTACATTATTTGAGAGAAAGTGATTAAGTAAAGAGCTTATTTTGTTTAACGATCAAATAAGAAGAGATTATAATAGCAGAGCTTGTTACTGTCTATGGTTGGTAGTTTCAATAGATAATTGGAAATAATTCTATTTTTAATTTTATGATTATTGGTTAGTAGTGGCGAATGATCATTTGATCAGTTTCAATATTATTATTTTGTATTTATTTTATTTTCTTGTGATTATGTTAATTTAGTTATTTAGTTAGTTAAATCAATTCCCCCCATTTTCATCTTATATTTAGTTTTATTGTGTCTTAAGTTTTAGTGTCGATAGCTAATTAATTAGACCCAATCCTCTGCGAGAACAATCCTTACTCATTACTACTCTTAATAATGATGACATTTTAAGTAAGGTTTAATTTGGTGTCTCCTCTAAGGCCTACTAAATTTTAGCGCCTGTGGATTGTTTATCTGATTAATTCATTATTTTGTCTTTGTTTTTTTTTTTTTGTTTTTTATTTGCTTAGTTTTAATTAATTTTCTTTTTGTATTTGTCTGGTGTGAGAGACTTTGAGGTGTTATATTGATGGGTCCTTACAAGTTTTGCCCAACAAGACTCAAAGCCATTCCATAATGCTTGATGGAGGTACAAAGACTTGCTTATTCAGTTTTCATATTATGGTCTCTTGAAAGAGTGAAAACTTCAAATCTTCCTCGACGGCTTATGTGTCACAATAAGACATTGGGTTGAAAGAGACAACGGTAACATCTCTTTTTATACCAATCTATGAATGAAGCCTACTTTATGTTGGAAGACATGACCAAATATGATAAATTGAATTGCAATTGTTCAAGGACCAACCATGGTTGGGAGGACAATTACTACAATTTGAAGCCATGGGTTGACACTTAACTAAAAGACATTAAGGTATCCCACGAATTGCAAGTGTTAGTAGCCGCAATAGAAGGAACCTTGGTAAACCAAACACCTGCAAGAGAGTCTCTCAAAGACATAGTTAGAGCTTGCATTGCTAGCACAGAACAATTCTGATAAGATACAAAAGTGAGTCTTCAAAGATTGAAAACTAACATGGACCAATTGGCCAATATATATAAGCAGGTTGAAGGCACAACAATTGGAGACAACCAATACAAATAACTAAATGGGGGGAAAGTTTGGTGTGGCTTAAGAATGACGATGACTTAAATAACTTCAATTGGGAGAGTATTTTGCATAACATGGGAGCTTCATGGGAATTTGAGCTAGACAGGAGATTGAGCCTCGAGATGACAACTTAGCAGCCTTTGATATTGTTCTAGCTCCACACTTTGACACTTGCATGGTTAAGACTGATTTACCTTCTTAGTTATGAGACATCTATTCAAAGCCAGGAGTTTTTTGAGCATGGTTTTGGAGAATCAAGTGGAGAAAGTAACCCAAATTCGACAATAGAGGCAACTTTGTCTCCATTCTCTGAACTCATTCCTCCATCAACCATTAACTAGTCCCCCCATTGTCACTGCTTACGCTAGTTCCTCCATTGCTATATTTCTTCATGTTTTCTTGTGATTATTGCAGGTTTTCTTGGTCATTTGGTAGGTTTTCTCGATCATTTGGCAATGAAATGGGTCCTAGAAGCAGTCTTCTTCAGCTCACTCTGGGCTTAATCGTCCCCATTACTCGTTGGAAGTCACAGACTCACCCATCACTCCAACCACATCATCACCAACACTAACGAATTGGAAACTGACACATGTGCTACCCTAACAAGTCATGGCCTGCGAATCTATCAAACCCCAACAATTATCAAAATGGTAGCATGTAGTTTGTACAAACATCATTTTAATACCTTGATACTGTGTTTTGTGACGTGAAATTTCTAGCTTACCCTTTAATTAATGAACATTAAATTAATTTGTTAAACTATAAGAAAAACATAAATAATGCCAAAAAATGAATAAGTATACATGTGTGCTTTTTCTATGAGTTTTGTTTAATCATTTATTTTGATTTTCTATTATAGTTTTACAAAATTAATTTGAAATTCATTAATAAAAGAGCAAAAAAAATTCACGTCAAAAAATACCAACTTAAAATTTAAAAATGAATTTTTAAAAATTATAAAATACCGCTTTAATATTTTGTAAAAAAGTGGATATCTCTATTTTTTTCTTCTCTTTTTAATTTCCTTTTTCTATTCTCCCCATCTCTCCCTAAAAAAGAAAGGATAAATTTTATAAATTCCCCTTGAACTTTAGCACCTGTGTCAAAATGCCCTCGAATTTTAAAATATTCCTATTTTACCCCCCGAACTATCTTTCATCTCTGCATTTTCATCTCCTTTAGATTCGGTCCAAAAAATTGACGGAATGTCACGTGTGACACACATGCTAGGGGCAAAGAAGTAAATTCTTTTTGTCCCTTTAATGAACTGATAGAATTAGGGAACTTCAACAGTAATTAGGGCTAAAGAAAAGAAAGTGTGGTTTGCATGATTCTTCATTTTGGCTTGGAGAGTGTAATTTTGCTTCGCCATTTTGGACAAAAATTTGAAGAAGAATAGGGAGTTCTAGCCAACTTCATGCAGTTACCGTTGAAGTTGGTTAGTTTTTCTTTAAGCTTCACTCTTTTTCATCATTTTTGCAACAAGAATAAATATATTTGGCTGACTTTGGTAAATTGACCAAGGTCTTACACTCCTTTTACTGGTTTTTGTTCTTTGTTTCCTTTGTATGCTCTAGTTCTTGATTAATGTCTAATTGTTGCTTGGTCTTTTGAAGTTTGGTCCGTTTAGTTTGTTGTTTTGTCTGTTTGCTCTGTTAGCTCAACAACAAAAGCAAAAAAAAAAACACTTTTGACACATTAAAAAAAACCATGTTTGCAGCCCCATTGTTCAAAGCAAGAAAAAAAAAGGGACTTCTAACAGAGGAAAAAACAAATAAAAAATAAAATAAAATTACATTGTAACGGTTGCATCTAATGAATGGTCTTCTTCTACCCTTGTTGTTGCTTCCTTGCATTGACAATTCCTTCTTCATATTTATTCTCAATCTGTGTTTCTTTTATTCTTTCCCTCTTTTCTTGCTACTGTCGACCCTAACAAGTTGATATTGCCAGACTTCTGGGTCTTTAAAAGATGAATTTTGGAGGGAAGGACATTTAATAATGCGTGAGTCCGTTTGGTTCATGGATTTGAATAGAGAATTTGAATGAAAATTTAAATTTTTATGAGAGAAAATACAGTGGTAAAATGATTCAAGTTGTGTATAAATCCATGAACCAAACGGGCCCTACTTTGACAACTCAGCATTCTGTTAATTTTTTGGACGGAACTGAGAGAGGGAAAATTTGGAAACGAAAGATAGTTTGGGGGATAAAACAGGTATATTTTGAAGTTTATGGCCATTTTTGTACAGGTGTCAAAATTCAATAGGAATCTGTGTAATTTATCAGAAAAGAAAAAGGCCAAAAACGGAACAAGGGTGAACCCACGCATCATTCCTTGGTTGAGTGGAGTTGTTGTAGGTAAGGCCTTTCAGCCATGGCGGCCGTGTCTCCACCATCGCCTATGGTGACCCGCAAACTCTCCTGTTGTTCTACGCGACTCGATTTCGGTGTTGGCTTCTCCAGAAGCTTCCATTTCGGCGCTCTCAGCAGTTCTCCACGCACATACAGGAGAAGCATCTCGAAACTTTTAGAAACTTCCATTTTCGAGCTCAAGAACAAGATGATGAAGAACAGGGCTGTTTCCGCCACTGCAAGTGCAGCAGTCTCCGTCACCAATAACAACTCCGCCTCTCCTCCTCATCCTGCTACTTTTATTAAGTCAGTAATATCTACATTTCTTCGTCCATTTTACATTATTACGGATTTTTCTTTTTTCTCTTCATGGGTTATTAAATTAATGCTTTGTGGTTTTGTTTACCCCGTTGAAGACTTGCAAGTAATGTTGTTGTTATTGTTGTTGTTGTTGTTCCTTTTTTTATTTCTCCAGATGGGATACGATTTTCTTTCCCAATTTCTGAATATATGTTTTTTTTTCAATTCTTGTTATAATCTTATATGTAATTCATATGTATATGCTAATATGTGCTTATTTTGTAATGATATTTCAGCTCAGCTCATCTTTCAAATTTAATTCCTCTTTTTTTTTTCCCTTTTTTTTCCTTTCCCTTTGTGAAGCAATGACGATCCTTTCTTTAATAATAATAATAATTATTATTATTATTTGTTTATCAAATGGGGTTTGGTCTAACATCTGATTTTGTAATTATCAAATGGGGTTGGTCTAACATCTGATTTTGTTCCATTATTTGGTTTTTGATTGATGGTAAATGTTTGCATGGAACTGTTGACATTGACATTGTCACTTTTATTAGTTTATCATCATCACCATCATCGTTGTTCTTTTTTGCCTTGTTCTTCTTCTTTATTTAACTTTTTGTTAGCCCCATTTTTTTTTTTGAAGATTATTGAAGCGAATTTGATGGAGTCTAAGGGGAACTGTATGACTATCGGGCTTAATATAGAAATGCTAACTTGCCAAATTAATTTTTCATTTGAGAAGAAACGTTCTTTATTTATACTGAAAACAGATCAAAGGAAAGAGGACAAGGTGTTCTCCATAATCACCCTCATTATATGTTTATAATTTAAAAGAACGAAAGCAAATGGAAATTCCATAAAAGCTTAATCTTTATCAATTGATGCCCATGAGGAATCTCAAAAAGATCCTTCGTTTTCATATGTTTATCTTAATAAATTCTGCCATTTCTCCCCAGTCAAATAGCCCAGAAGAATGAAAATTTATGTTGCAAGCTTAAATAGAAATAAGTATACTGCTGTGGACGCCATTCAGCAAAATGCCAAAATCTCAAGTAGTGTTTTTACTTAATAATATCATATTGGAGTTTAACAACTGAGAATAAGCAGTGGAGTACTGCCATTTTTTGGTGTCTGGCTTATATCTGTGGATTGGGTCTTAGGCAGAGTCCTGAAGGTTATGTTTCCTGTGTCGTGATCTCAAGAAATGTAATTCAATTGTTTTCTACTTGGCCAAAATTTTATTTTGCGCAGGACATTTGTCTGGAGAGCACTTCTTTTGTTTATGGCTGGTGTGTCTGCTCTAAAAAGTCTTATTGCTTTGTTTGTTTTAGGGTGCAGCGCCATACGATTTCAGTGTTTGTTGGAGACGAGAGTGGTATAATAAACCGAATTGCGGGGGTTTTTGCTAGAAGGGGTTACAACATTGAGTCTCTTGCCGTTGGGTTGAACAAGGACAAGGCTCTCTTTACGATAGTCGTGTCAGGAACCGAAAAGGTTTTGCGCCAAGTTGTAGAACAGCTGAACAAGCTTGTGAATGTCATAAAGGTGAATAACTTTTTGGCGCCTCTTTTGCTTGTCCCTTGTTGTGTCATTCTTGTTGTTTAAGTTAACCCGGCATTTAAGTATTTCTTTGGTTTTGTTCCTTGCTTTTGGTTGTAAAAATACGCTTTAAGATTTGGCATATAATTTAGCACGCTCTCATCGTAAACAATGCTTTTTGATCTTTTGAATATTCTTGTGTTTGAGCTGCTTTGTTAAAAAATTTTGGTCTTGTTCTTCTTTATTGATCTCAAACTGCATGTCTGCATGTCTACAAACATGTGTGTATGGTGGCTACTATTTTATCTTCACTCATATTATGGCTCTCAGGTGGAAGATATATCAAGGGAGCCTCAAGTAGAGCGTGAATTGATGCTTATCAAACTTAATGCAGAGCCAAATTCTCATGCAGAGGTAAATGATTTATGTCTTCCTGCTAAACCTCTGATAAAATAACTATTTTGTGAGCTAGTTTGACTTTTAAATGAACAGATTCTTCTCATGTTTTGCTATTTAATTTAATTTTCTTATCAACAGTCAACAAAATGGTACATTTTTAAAAACTACGGTCTCAGGCTCAGCGATGCAGGAGAAGATTGTTCCAGGCCCCTTCATTTGTTTCACCCAAATATTAAACTTTCTTTTATGTTCTCATTTGTTTTTTTGCAAGATATTTTGGTATACAGATAGCAACTTATTTAACACATTAAGCAATCACATTCCAGAAATTGAACTTAAAAAGTAGGTGGACATTATTTTCGGCATTCAAGTTGTTTTATTGGAATCTATGGAGCAAGCCAGTGCTATGTACTTGTCAGTGATATATCTCTATCTCCTCATCTCATACTCCAACAATTGAACTAAAAAAATCCCATCAGTTGCTTTCTTCTCATCTTTAGTATGCACATTTTATGTTGTATCTGTGCTCGAATTTTCAGATTATGTGGTTGGTGGATATCTTCAGAGCAACGATTGTGGATATTTCTGAAAATTCGCTTACGATTGAGGTGAATTATATCAGACACATTTACTTTTTACTCATTTTATCTTGCATATATTCTTACCCGATGGCAATGACTCTAAACTTTGAAGTATATAAGGGCTTGGAGACGTAGGCACAAGTATTGTACTCGTAATTTAGTTTGTCAAGTACCTAGATTCCCTAATATCTGGTGTAAATTCAATGGAAACATACCATGTTATAGAACTTGAAGAAGAATCGTTTTTTCTCTGTTTCATATCCCCCTTTTGCTCTGTGAATAATATAAGGGTGGTGTGGTTCTTTACATTAGCATAAAGTGCACTAGTTCTTGTGGTAGACAACACAATTACTTTATCTAGTCCAGTGCTTTGTCATTAAAAAGTGATGTCATACTTTCAACAATCAAGAGAGAAGAATAGTACACAAGTGAATAGGTAATTGCATTTTAATGCAAGCCATAATCATGATAACTAAACTCCGCATTTTAGGATTGGAAGCACGTGGAATATTATAATTTTGAGATGGTGGATTCTCATACCATCCCGGTCAATTTATTAGCTTCATTAAGATGAATCCCTTTGTGTGGATGTTGCAGGTCACTGGAGATCCTGGGAAGATGGCTGCAGTCTTAAGAAACTTGACGAAGTTCGGGATCAAGGAAATTGCAAGAACTGGAAAGGTTAACTTTTTGGAATTTTGATGCTACTTATGTGGGTGTGAAAGAGCACATAATCATATACGTTATACATGTAAATTGCATTATTCAAATTAGACCTCATGGTCGCAGAGTTTAATGATTTTTGATGCGGCAGAATAGAATAGAAGATGAAGTTTAGACACTTTCAAGGAGTTAGGATGATAGAAAATATTCTTAAATATCTCTGAAGTTTTGTAATAAAACAAAGAAAACTGACCTGAATTCAAAAGGTAAAACTAGTAAATATTAAAAACACTCATGTTGACTTGAGTTAAAAAAGTCTGACGCAAATGTCTTTTCGGACTATGGTTTAAAGTTTTGCCCACTTGTATAGATTGCTTTAAGACGAGAAAAGATGGGTGAGACTGCTCCGTTTTGGAGATTTTCTGCATCGTCATATCCGGATCTTGAAAGGACTGTTCCTGTGGATGGTCTTGTAACAAGTACAAATCATTCGCCAAATGTTGCAAGTACATCCTCTACCGTGAGTACATTGTTCGTCTTGTTATGCTTGTTTCCTTTTGTTTTTCGTACTGAAAGAAAATATATTTACATTGTTTTCGACCACATAACATGATTGTCTCTGGTTATTGATGACTGTATGTGCTGCTAATTTCAGAAGTAAGAACAGTCAGTTTGTTAACTATTGTCCAATCAGATTAAATTTTGCAATATCTTATATGTAGAAATTCATTTGATGTATTGGTTTTCCTCTCTCTCTATCTCGATATAACCAAAAAAAGGGGGGAATAAAAACACATAGACATCTAAGGGGACGTATATTATATTCCTCTTTTTTTAAAGGAAAAAAAAAGATATCTCGTTCATCTATCTTTTGTCTATGTATCATTGATTCTATCTACAATGTTTTGATGCGTCCTTTGGTAATGCACAAGCTAGTCCACATTGTTCTAATGCAACCAGATTTTTATAGTTATATTTCTTAATTTTAGTAGTTATGTCAGATGTTCATATGCTCTCTGCCATTTAAGTTTGTATTTTTTTTTTTTTCTTGCACTCAATAATTTGAATAATGTTTGAATGGTTCCATTAAGTTGTGTCAGATTCTATTTATTTATTTCATGACTTCAGTTTCAATTAATCACCCTAGTCACTGTGTAATCTGCCTACTGATAATTGGGCTTGTGAGTAGCCTCGATGAGTGCTGCAGTATTCCTGAATACAGAAGATGGTTGAGTAAAATCTGATACCGTTATTGACAACGTAGGAGAAGTCCTTTCATGTAGTTTTTATTTGATATGCCTATAACGTTTCATACTTTTTATTTTCTGTCTTACAACTGTCTTTCACTACTATCTAGCTTTTCGTGAGTTGTAAAACTTCTACTCCTTGTTAATATGACCTAGCATTGGACATCATTGACTTTTCATTTCATTATTGAAGGGTGATGTATATCCTATTGAGCCATATGACAACCTCTCAATGAATCAAGTTCTCGACGCTCATTGGGGTGTTCTCTATGATGAAGATGTAAGCTTTCTGTTTTGACCTTTATAATATTATCTCTTAGATTCTTCGAAAAGATAATCGATGTCAAGTGTTAAGTAAGTGTATTTTTGTAGTTGTGATTGTCATAACTTTTACATTACTTCTTAGAGGTGGGGGTGACCTCTTTAAACATTCTAAGATAATCTGAAACTCCGGTCTTTTCTCTCTGACCCTAGTCTCTCTTCTATAGCTTTCTCTTCTTTCTTAATGCTAGAATTACAATATCTTTCCAATTCACGAAATAAACTAAAGAGCATAAAAATCCTGAAGTTCACTTAATTATAATATATATGGTGCATCATCTTTAAGAAAACACATTTTAATGGAAAAACAATTGGACTATTCAAATAATTTATTTAATTTTTATTTTAGTCATCTGGGCTTCGATCGCACACTTTGTCTATGCTTGTCAATGACTACCCTGGAGTGCTTAACATAGTTACCGGGGTGATATCTCGAAGAGGCTATAACATTCAGGTCAGCTTGGTCTTGCTTTCTGTGGATGTTTGTACAATAAGTATTCATGACCTTGCTGATGTGATAATTGTTTCGTACTCGCAGAGTCTCGCTGTGGGGCATGCTGAAGTAGAGGGGCTTTCTCGCATTACAACTGTCATTCCTGGAACTGATGAGTCAATTGGAAAGTTGGTTCAGCAGCTTCAAAAATTAATAGATCTTCATGAGGTGAGGTTCTGAATAGAAATAAGGAGTTTTGTTCTCTACTACTTTTGAATTTTTTTCTGATAGCAAACACTTTTTTTGTTTTTGGATAAGAAATATCCTTTATTGATACTGAAATCAATACAAAGAAAAGAGGACAAGATGTCCGTAAGAAAAGTAAAACAATAAAAAGATCAAGGAAACATAACTGAAAGGACAAAACAAAAGCCATAAAAAATAAAAAATAAAAGAAACACATTACATCTTTCCAATTTAAACAATTAAAGAAAATGGAGTCTTTATAGGATCTGTCAGTCGAGGTCCACAAGGAAGCTAAGTATTTAGCTTTTTCAGATCTCCGTCTCTTTTTCTCTAAAAAATCCTTCCATTATTTCTAACTGAATATCCCAGAGTAATGAAACCACTATACTCTTCCACTTGACTTTGTACGTCTAATTAGAGCCAAAACCTAACGGTTTCTCCACCATCAGTTAGCTACTCTGTGCAGGGAAAGCACATAAAAGCCCATTCTGGTTTCATTGAATAGATTAATAGGTACTTGATTACAAGTTGTTAATCTCTCAAGTGATCTGAACAGAAAGGACTCATGTAAATGGTTTTTGTTGTTTCTTCAGGTTCGGGATATCACACACTTGCCTTTTGCGGAACGAGAACTGATGTTAATAAAAATTGCTGTGAACACTGCTGCTAGGAGGAACGTTCTTGATATCGCCACCATTTTCCGTGCTAAAGCAGTTGATGTGTCTGACCACACAATCACCCTAGAGGTCAAAGCGTCGCCATCTCCCAATTAGCCAGCATATTTCTTCATTTACCTTCTCGCGCATTTTATACTCTTTTGGCAAATCTTTCATTAAACTAATTGTATGATCTGCTCTGGTTTTTAATTGTTCATTGACACCATGCTGGGTTCCAAGAAAAAGCAAAGCTAACAGGACAGAGGGACAACATTGTATTTGGTCCTATTTGTTCTTGAAGATATCTACTGGTAGTATCCTAATTGCACAGCAAAATAAATGACCTATGGTAGGAAAAAATTAAGTTAGGGCTTGAATGTTTTATGTTGCTACATGACAAAAAATGCAGTTTGGGATGATTTCTTAGCAAAATTTTGTGATAATTTTTTATAGTAACACTGCAAGGTGACTGGTATTAGTTTTTTGGAGATATAATGCTACGCTTCTGAATAGTGGCTTCCTTTTATCAATCACCTTCGTCTTTTTTTTTTTTTTTTTTTTTGTTTAAGACCTAACTTTTATTTTTTTGGTAATTGTTTAGCTTACTGGCGACTTAAGCAAGATGGTTGCGCTGCAGAAGTTATTGGAGCCATACGGGATTTGTGAGGTCTGTTTTTTGATTCTCAAAACTCTTCTAACCAAGTTTTACAAATTTTTTTTTTGGCTTTCTTCGTTTTTGTTGCAAAGAACTACTACAGAATTACCAGAAGAATTTGGTTGAAAATTTCCTTTGAAATAAGTAGCTGACACATAGGAGAATATACCTGCTTTCAATGAAGGACCATCAATAAGGTGGCCTTCCCCGTCAGTAGCAGATCATAGTAGATAAACTTCGAACCAATGGCCGCCCATAGGCAGCCATATGATACATATATGCATAACTATGCAGGTGCTTAAATTTTGCAATCCAACTAAACATGAATTGGAAAGAAGTAATGTGGCAATTAGATGTTGTGACATTTGGGGGTTTTCTTGATGGTTTTTTATTTTTTGTCTTTTTGGTTTGTTTCGTTACAGTTATCTTGTTTTAGTTTTCTTTAGGACACCTTGTCCTCTTTCCTTTGTGCTGTTATTGGTATCAATAAATGATGTCTTTTTTATAAAGAAATAAAATAATGATAAAAAATGAATTAAAATAAATCCAACAAAACGTATGAAAATTTCGTTCATCCCAACTGCATATTTATATAAAAAACTGCTCAGGACAAGAAGAAAGACAAAAATCAAGGTTGTGGTGGTTATGCAAACCCATAACGGATTTGGATTATAATTAGCCAGTTTATTTTGATGTGCTTTTCCGTGTATAAATGAGATTTGTTTCTGTATTTTGAAGGTTGCAAGAACTGGGCGGGTGGCATTAGTGAGGGAGTCGGGTGTCGATTCCACATATCTCCGTGGATATTCTCTTCCATTGGATGCTTAATTGCCTGTCATATCTTTGTTAACTGTCCCAAGTTCGATTTTTCCTCGTTATTGGGTCCTCCTCCGAGGAGATGAATTTGTTTTCTTGTGAGTTTCGTACAAGGTTTGAAGAGTAAATCATGCATTTCAACCTTCTAGTCCAAACAAGTACTAAAGAGTGGTTGTCGAAGCTAGACTTGTCTTTCATGTTTCCAAATCATGTGCTCGGATGTGCGGTTATGCAGTGTCAGAATTGTTATTCTGTTGTGATTGAATCGCCCTAGGATCAGAATATTGTAGTTGGGAAAAAAAAAAAAAAAAGTTTCTATGCACCTAAAGAGGGGAAAGAAAGAGAAGTGAAGTTATTATACAATAATGTTTTCCCTAAGCTTCCACGTATTTATTTCTAGTTTAGCTAGTGGTGAATCCTATGATACCTTCTTTTTCCGTGTACCAATTCATTCCTCGGAGTTTTGGTAATGTGCTCTTTGTAATAGCTTTTGTATTTTCCTCTCAATTCTAAAAACTGACAAAAGTAACTGAATTAAATAAACAAGGAGTATTTAAAATCAATTTCTCAACTAGAGGATAGGCCTTTGTTGTTTTGCTTCTCAATTCTAAGAATACTGACCAAATTGAATAAAGATGGGAGAATAGCAAAAGCAAATCTCAACTGAAAGCTTAGCAGAGGCTAGAGGGGACTTGTCTGCAACAACATGTGACTAATGTTGTTGATTAATGGTTAAGGTACCGAAGAGCCTAATGCAATAATCAAAGTGCAATTTCGAAAATTCTGTAAGGCTTCAGCTCGAGGGGGGAAAAAAAACATTTGCAATGTACTCATCGTACCCGTAGAAATCCTTCTTAACAATACAACCTTCTCATTCATCGGCTTGACTTTTCTGCCAAATTTACATCTGCTCATCTAGTGAGGAAAGAAACAACAGAGAAGTAAAGAAAGAAGGTCAAAGCTCAAGTAAGGTTTAAAGAAGCTTCTGGAACCATCCATGACAAGCAACTTCATGAGTTAGCTATTATAACATCAGCTTTAGCTACTCAAAATTCTTGCAATAAACGCCGTATCGCATTTCCCCTTCATGATATTCATGAGCCGCCATAAAACCAACATTTGGGATGGACAATCTAAAAACGTAACAGCCTTGTTATGGCAAGTATTCGACTCAAACAGGCGCAATGTTTCTCTGTGGTGTTGAACGCTAACATAGCACAAATTGCGGGGGAAAAAATTAAAAGTAAAATTACTAGTGCCAAAACCAAACAAGGCCAAAATGCACACGATAATTCATCACGGCGATTCGCTGACAAGGTTCTTTTTTTTTTTTTTTTTTTGGTTGGCGGAGGGGGGCCTTCGGCTTTTGCCTTCTGCCCTTTCGAGTTTCAGCAACTTTGTCTCTTCAGTTAATCCCTCTACATCAAAGATAGCATAACATAGACTCCTGTGACATAGGTTCGACGAGCTTGAAGGAATAACTCTGCTGTCTACGTTTTCTTTTTCCTTCTAAGCGAGCCCCTGAGAGCAGCCTTTGTTTTTGCCCATTCTTTCAGGGAATTAGCATTTCTCATAAATGAGCAAGTGTCACTTATCTCGACTTTTGAAGCAGATGTTTCCTTCACTGCAACGCCACAATTTTCCCCTAACGTCGACATGGAAGCCTCATCGTTGCCCAAAACAGTTTGTTGATTCTCTACCCGAGTAGTCCTTGAAACATCCCCCTTCTCCGTCCCTCGAATACCCGGACCATCTCCAGCTGAAATTACTATCTCGTTAAGCTTGCCATGAGCAGAGTTCACGGCATCCACATCTTTGGGCTCTGTCAGCACTCCTTGATCAGCAGTGGCACCACCAAGAAGTGGTGAAACGCTGAATGAAGTGTTCCCACCAACCAATTGTGTCCACGAAGATTTATGCCGCCACGAAGCACCTCTTCCTATGTTGGTCGAAACCATGTTCAAGTCGGCAGGTTGAGCTTCTACTAGCCCCTCCATTTTCTTTCTGCATGAAGTTTCTTCGGTTTCTCTGTCTCCTTCCAAGTTCTCGTGATTGCTATCAGACCCTGGCTCATTCAAAGCCTCGGATCTTGGTTGGCCACCATCCGTAGCAGCAGTGTCATTCCTTTCCATGTTCTCCTTTTTGCTATCAGAATCTGGCACATTTGGAACATCAGATTTCTCCAGGTCTTCCTTGGCAGAAGCAACATTGGGCGATATACTAGAGATGCTGAATGAATTGCTCCCTCTATCGCCTATAAGTTCTCTCCATGAAGATTTTTGATAGCAAACATATGCACTTGATTGCCGTATACCCAATTCTGCCTCCGTAGGCTGAACTGCTGTGCACTTGCCCATCTTATCTGGATGAGGTTGCAAATTCCCCTCGCCTGCAGTTGTAGAGATAGAAGACCCAAATTCCTTTCCACAGCTTTTAGCACGAGGATGCGGTTTCTCCTTTTTGTTTGAAGGCTCGTTATCATTTCTTTTCTGTGAATTTCCACTGCTTTTACCAAAAGCAAGCGATTTCTTCTTTTTGTTTGGAGGCTCACCATCATTTCCTTTCTGCACAGTAAAACCATCCTGAAAAGGTCGCCTTTTGGATCCCGTTTCCTGGATCCCAGAAGCAACAGAAGAAAGAATGTCAGCCAGAAAATCAGTTAAGAAATACAAGTAATAAATAAAAGAAGACAACAATCTGTGATGGTACACCTGATCCTTGAATTGATGATCTTGTTGTCTCCCTAAAAAAGCCAGCATGTCGTTTCCTTTTGTGACAACATTTAGAATGAGGTTATCTTCATCGGCCTGATCCTCATCAGAGTGCAGGTCATCACTCAATTTGAAAGAGTTGTTTCCACTATCGGCCTGCAAGGTCTCACGGTCAATAGAACCATCATTTTCTTTTTCAAAGAAAAGGGTATTCATTACTTTGTTCATTATACTAAGCTCTTCATGGTTTATCCCCCCACTCTCTGCTTCCTGGTGATGAGTTCGCTTCCCTTTTTCAGCAGAAAAAGAACCGGAATGCTCTTCACAGTCACAGAAATATTTCGGTAGAGAAGGAATGTCAACACGCTGGAAACTGTACTTGTGCTTGCCAGTTCCACTGAAAGACAACGATTTCACCTGCACAATAAAATCCATGCATAAGAAAAGCAAAACAGTAGCCCAATGCCGTGCTTTTATTGCTTAGTAGTTGCTAGTCCAATTCCGAAACGAGCACAGGAATAACTGGAATATATATTGTGTATTAAACTTTCCATTTTTTTTTTAATTTTCTTTGCTTTTTTTTTTTTTTAATGAGACAAAGAAATAAAGAGAACCTTTCTTAATCTGGGGAAAAAAATCCGAAGGTTGCTCTTTTCTGCAACGGGGAGACTCTGTGGCACGTCTGAAGAATCCGGTGCAGCCGGATTAGCATTAGCAGCTGCCGCCGCAGCAGCATCTTCATCCCATTCTCGTCTCAGGCGGCTGAGATAATGTTCTTTGGCCTTCTCAAGCCTTAGCCTCCCTCCCTTCCACACACATCCATTATACTGCCACCAATATCATTTTCATCAGTTGATGACTCACTTAAAACCAATTTCTTTAATCAATTTTTTATCTAAAAATGTGTCCCAAAAATGATATATATATATATATATAACTACTTTTTTCTCTTGTGTATTTAATCAATTCGGATTGGAAAATCAAACTAAACAACAAGCTTACTCAACTCACACTCATTAATAACCAAACAAACAAGCGGATAATGACACATTGCTTTTTTGTGAGAAATTATATATAATAATAATAATAATAATAATAATAATAATAACAACAACAACAACAACAATAAAAAACCAACCTTGGCGAAGAGCTTGTTGAGGGAGTTGTCGGAGGAAGGTGAGAAGTCAACGTAGGCAAAGCAACGACCTTTGGTACGGACGAATTGGAGGTCATGGACGGATCCGCCACCGGCGAGCTCGAACATCCGTCGGAGCTCCTCTGCTGTCACGGATTCTCCCAAACCCCCAACATGAATCCTCACCGATGACTTTGTAACTCTTTCCTTTTGTTCCATCGTCGATCAAAACCCTAGCTTCTCCACAGAATTTGGGGCCAAAGGACTGTATGGTGTGAAAATATAAAAGCTTGTTTTTGTTTAAATGGGCTTTTATTTGCACCGGACAGTCTGGTGGAAATCATTAATTGGAAATTATAGTAAACACAAAATTTTCAAAGCTTAATAATATTTTTTAAAATATATTAGTGACTACCACATTTAAAGTTTGGATTAAATTAAAAATTCCCCTCATGTTTTAACCCTTGCAACAATTTACCTTTCTAAATTTTAAAGCATAACATATATTTTCCCTAAAATATAAATCGTTAATAAAAATTATCCTTTTGTTAAAATTTTAACGAAAAATAGACAAATAATTTTAAAAACTACGGGCTGATTAATCTACTTATAAAAAACCACAAAATTAAAACTATAATAAAAATAGCCTTTGTTAATGTTTAAAAACAAAAAAAAAAATCAATTTAAACAATAATACTATTTGGATCTTTTTTTCTATATACCAAAATTTTCTTTGAAATTTTATTAGCTTTTTACACATAAAAAGTAATTTGAAATTTTAAAAAGTTATAGGTGCCAGTGGAAAAAAAGTATAACTGAAAAATATTAACAAAGATGTTTCAAAGAGAAAAAAAAACTCAAATGGTTTAATAAAATTTCTTTCATACTTTTGAAGTTTTCACAAGTATTTATAATTTTTAAAATTTTATTTTTGGATGTGAAAAAATTAATAAAATTTTAAAGAAAACTTTAGTATATAAAAAAAACAGAGATCCAAATGGTATTATAGTTTTATTTTTTTAATCATCAATAAACACTATTTTTATTATAGTTATGATTTTTGTGGTTATTTTTATAAATAGATTGTCAAAATACCCCTAATTTTAAAATTATTTGTTAATTTTTCATTAAAATTATAACAGAATGGACATTTTTATTATCGGCTCATACTTCATGAGAAATGAATGTTATGTTTCAAAATTTTAGGGGCAAAATATTACAAGGGCTATAGTTTGGCGAGGAGTTTTTGTAATTAATTCTTAAAGTTTTATATTTTGTGGAACATGATTTTCCAATTTTATCTTTTCTTTTTTCTTTTTAAGGTAGATTGTTCAGGAGGTCCATAACTTTTTAAAAATATACGATTTAATCCCCAACTTTAAAACAAAAACTTGAAAACAAAAACTCAAAATTTAAATCAAAAGAAAAAGTTTAAAGAACTTGGGTTGCCCCCAAAGAAGCGCTTGATTTTAAGTCATCAGTTTGACTCTTGGAGAAACGCTCATCAAAGAGCGGCTTTCGCCCATAGTAGGTGTCATAAAATACCACATATGGGTCTTGGTTATAAATGCTGTTAGACATAGTGCAATAAGGAGTAAAATGTTGTAATATATTTTTGGAGACATTTTATCAATAAAGAGTTAATTTATTATGCATATACTAAATGTTATCCTCTTTATGTTCATTGCTATTGAAGTATGATAAGCAAATAAAAGTTTGACACTGTCGATCTAAACCTTTAAGAATCATGTATATGATGGACAGATTATACAGAAGACACGAATCTTAAAAGCAATGGTCTAAATCATAAGATCTGCAATCGAAGGAATAAAGTTGGGTGCTTTATTTATGCTAAAATTGTTATGTTGCCTACATCCCTAATGGAAGATGGCTTATCTTGATTATCGGAGTGGAACTCCGCAAGTAGAAACATTAGTGCATTATCCTAGGTGATAATGTATTAGATCGGAACATAGAAGTTAAATTGATTTGGTTAATAATTCCATTTGTGCAAATCAATTCACTTTATACAATCATATGTGTTGTGTCTTAATCTTAAAATGACTAATAGGACCGTTATCTTGACTTATGTCTTTTGATGTACCAAAGGGTGAGATCCTGACTTAATGATGGTACGCATACTGGTACGTTGGAGACATGACTCTTGATTGATGTAAACTTATTATTCATAAATATAGAATCCATGGCTCTTTTTGTAGAGTTAATGATATTCTCTTATATGCATTATCCCGTAATTGAAAGACTGGAGTGCTCAACCATTTGGATACATACATAGGTGTAACCGAATGGTATACTATTTTTGATAGTAAGTATTCCTATGGTGTGACAGTGGAATGTAAGATAAAAATAATTAGAAAAGTAAAACAGAATTTATCCTCAAGTTGATTATGAAAATCCTATGGGGTTGTGACACATTATGATATGTCATGGGCGGTTAGCTTACTTAAAGCTTCGTAATTTTATACAGTTTAACAGTACAGCTCTAAGCTTTTAGTTATGTTTTGGTCTTGGTGTTACGATAACCCACGTGCACATATCATATGAATGCTTGAGCCCTAGTTAAAGCTTAAATTATGAAGAGAATAATGAATGTTCATAAATAAGCATAATTGGATCATGCACTCCAGTAGGTTATACATGTGGGCTATGTTTGGACTTACTGAGCATTAGCTCACCTGGCTATTTCATGCTGTAAGTAATTCAGCTAAAAGATCAGAATAGATTCATTGATGAGCTGGCGACGGAGCATGAGCAAGGTGTAGACCAGGGTATAGGTATCGTAACTAAAATTTTTTGGCTCTATATGTATATTAATAAACTTAGAACTTATTGTAAAATAAATATTAAAAACAAGTTATCATGTGGTACAAGCAAGAGAAAACTCTTTTGGGAAACGTTATGTTAAGTTTACATATTTATATAAAGGAAGTTTGAATATGCATGTGAGTAATATTATAAAAAAATTATATTCCAAAAATTTTTATAGCTACATATAAGTAAGAGAAGTGTTAAGGTACGGCCCGAGAGATGACAGGTCGTCATATAGGGGTGAGTTTTCTCAGTTATTAAGATTATTTTAAGAAGCATAGAGTGAATACTCTAATGAGTGACACTCTGAAACTCCCTAAGGGCTATTGTTCAACATCAAGAACCTTAGCTCTAGGTCTTCTCAAGTGGTTGGAAGAAGAGTCATCGGAGGAAAAGTTGTACGATGTGCGACTACCCACACTTCGATTGTGGATAGAAAATAGCAAAGAAGACTAGTTGGTTGAAGCTTTTTTGAAATGTTCTTCTTTACATGGATTCGAGCCTACTTAGGTACACAAAAGAGGTTAGTAAAATTTGTCATTAATTTATGTATTTAGCATGTCAAACTTGTGTTTTGAAAAATACTCTGCTTTAAAATTTTAAAATTCTGCTACGTACTCGTTTTTCCAACAATTGGTATTAAAGACTATTTTTTTACGTAAATTTACGAGCTTGTGATCATGCTATATATATAGATTATGTGATCTTATTCTCTCCTATGCCTGATTTAATTTTTTAGAGAATTGACACTCTAGGGTTTCTATATAATTAAATGTTGTCATGAGATTATATGGTGAATGTTTATTAATTAATTATGGTTGATTAAATTATTATTTAATTATTAATTAATTAATTAATTTGTGTCAGTTATGGTTCTTTAGAGGTTATAATGTGTATCTAGGTTTTTTATGTAATTAGATAGCGATCTATCATCATCGTCTATAAATTATTATTTTAATTTTAAATTTGTAAAAAAAATTGTGTAATTATATAATCATTCGAAGTGAAGATGGATCTAAAAGATAGAGATGATAGGAGTTCCAATGTTTTTCTTGAGTTTCTAAATTTTTTTGTTTTTTGAATTCTTGAAAATAAGATTGAAAATTGCTTAAAAAACTATTTTTTGAAAAAATGTGAATTTGGCCTGGTCGGCAAGTCGATGGTCGTAGACCGGCAAACTGAACTTCTAGTTTGGCAGGTCATCCACGGGGCAGAATTTTGTCAGCTCTGGTGACAGGCTTAACCTATAGGTTCGGTAGAGCGATATTTGATGACTAGCATGCCGATGATCAAGTTCAGCAGGCCAATAGAGAGCAGTGTGTTCCCAGAAAAGGTGTGTTTTTTTATGTAGTTTTGATTTTATTTTTGAGACAATTCTAAGAAACATGAAATTTTATGATGACCGAAAAAGTAAAACGTTTGATCTATGAGGGATTGAAGAATTGAAGATAGATGCCACATGAAAAAGGATACAACTTGAAGATACAAGATGTAAAATCAATAATATGTTTCGATTAATCTTTTATAAATCTTTATTTTCTTTTTTCTAGGATGGAACCATGATATTATGGTTGTTTATTGATTATTATTTTACTTGTAGCTTCGCATATTATTTTGCTTGTCAGCATTATAATATAATTTACCATGTTTGTTGATAACATGCTATATAGAATAGGGAGTGCTGCTCATTAAAAATTGTTCATGCAAGTTAACATATAACCTTGACTTTCAAAATATTGAGTAGGAGAAGATTTTCAAAGAGAAGACCTACGGCTTCTATCGTTGATCCATAGGTAACACATGGTGGTTTTGACCTTTAGGAAGGGATTTCATCATGTACCCGTTGGATCTCTGAAGAGAAAATTTATTTTAGCATGATTTATCATTGTACACCCATATGTGGCAATTATAAATCATAGATAAAATAGTTGAAACAATGGTTATATACTCAAGATTAATTTTATTATTAACATTTCCTCGGAGCTCTGTTAATGTTTTTAATGGCCAAAGAAAGCAATTATTAATATATGTTGGATTAGACGGGTCTTAGATGGCATATATTAATCGAAATCGGAGGGGATCTGTATTCCTAATTGAATATGGCAAGTCTCTCCTAGGCAGCTAGTTGGATTCTGAGTTGGGAATTATCGTTGTAAGGTTGTGATATTTTCAAGGTTTTGACACGTAAACACAATTGTATGTTTACTTGCTCGTGTTATCTTACTAAATTGATGTGGAATGTTTGCTTATATTTGGTATATGAATATTTATTGTAGATTAAAATCTCTAAAAACACTTTATCATCGATACTTGATAAGAACCAATTAACTGGCGAGAATTACAATGATTAGAAAAGGAACCAGAATATCGTCATTTTCTTTGAGAAACTAAAATTTATGCTAACAACACCATATTCTCCTAAACCTATTGGGGAATCCACTAATGAGCAAATCAAAGCGTATGATCTCTAGAAAGATGCTAATGATCTGGCCCGTTGTTATGATATGACTAGCATGAATAACATACTGTAGGCTCAACATGAAGATTATGAAACTACGAAGCAGATCTTGGATAATCTTGAAGACATGTTTGGAGGCCAAGCCCTAAAAAAATGGCAATGGGCACTTTGGAAACTTTTGAACTGCAAACAAAGACCGGGGACTCCTATGAAAGAACATATGATGCTGGCCATGGGTTACCTTGCTAAGGCTCAAACTCATGGAGTTGATATCGATGCTAAGTCATAGATTACTATGGTCTTTGAGACTCTATCTAAGGAGTTCATCTCATTTACAGCTTCATATGACTTGAGTAATAGACAGGATATGACCTTGACTAAGCTGATGAAGCAGTTACAAGAGTTCAAAAATCTGATCAAGGAAACTCTTACCAGTGGTGAGGCCAACTTGGCAATTGTATCCAGTTTCAATCCTAATCCAAGGAATGGAAGGAAGCAGAGGGCTAAGAACGGAAAATCTTCTATTCTAGCAAATGGCGAGAATAAGAAGAAGAAAAAATAAGAGGAACCCGACGAAGCTGTAACACCCATAGGTTTAATTAAGTGTAATTGGTGTAAAATAGTGAATTAGTGTGCCTTAACGTAATTTGAACTTAAATTTAATTATTTTGTGATGTTTTCAAAATAATCTCACTTTTAATAATTTTTATTTGTTTACACTTGCTATTTTGAATTTTAAAACAAAATAATTTATCAAATGCCCAACATGTCCCAACTTTGAAAAACCATGAGCGGGACATAGTTTTGTGGTTGAAAAACCACCTTCCCTTCTTTTATTTATTTCTTCCCTTGCCCTCTCTTCTCCCACATTCTCTCGCTCTCTTTCTCTGCTCTCTCTTTCCCCCTCTCATGTTGTCTCTCTGCTATCTTTGCTCTCTTGTTTTTTATTCAAAAATTTAGCTCAAGTCTTCGATTCTCAATTGGATTGGAAGCTTAGAAGTAAGATAGAGCCTCCATAAACTCGATTTAAAGCTCAAATTTGAGGTTAGTTTACCTTTTTTTTTCAAAATTTCAAACTTTTTACCATAATTTCCAAATTTTCATTGTAAGCTGAAATTGAGCTTCCTTGAACTTAGGAAGCCCTTAATCTAAGTTAGTAGAACCCAAATCACCATGACTTTAGGCTAGATTGAACAAAAACCTAGCTAAATCAAGTTTTTCTATTTTTTTCTATTTTTGGATTTATTTAGAAATTTTCATGAAAACTTGTTGAAAAGGGTTTACATAAGTTCCATTATGCTTATTTATCATTTTTGAACATTATATTTGCTCTGGGAATTGAGAAAAATAAGTTTGAATGAAAACCTGAGACCAAGCCAAATTTGAAGTTCAGTAGGCCGGATTCATGAATTCAACAGGCCAAATTCATATCATCGGCAGGCCAAACTCACAACAAGTTCGGTAGGCTGGACCCAGATGGTTGGTAGGCTGAACTCAGCAGTTCGGTAAGCCGGATCAGGGACTTCGGCAGGCCGACTGAGTTTTGCAAAAATTTGTTGTTTTTCATTGGTTATTACCATTCAAAAACCTAAATGGAGATTTTAACCTAATGGGATGATTTTGTGAACATAAATGGCACATTAAGATACCATAAGATGGCATAGTAACGTAGAATACTTTAAGTTAGATATTGATTGACCTAGTTTACATTTAAGGTTATTCGTGGTTCTATGGAGCTAACGTATAGCGAATTGGGACTGTGGTGTTAGGCATTGGTGTTAGATATCGAGGTAGGACTCCTTGCCTCTTTCTTTGTTAGCTATGATTTTAAAAATAGTTTTGGCCACAAGTGGTTTCCTAAAAACTTTTTCACAAAATGTTTTCGAAGTATTTATTCAATTTATTTCAATAATCGATGATTAATGAAAATGATCATAATGAATAGCATAATAAATGTAAATGAATACACTCAAGAATATAAGACATGAATAATGATTTATATATATATACATCGGGCATGATGTCATATTCAAAGATCAGGTCGTGTAGAAAATGACCTTGAGAGCAGGCCCCGAAACCCAATTGGGCCACTACGGTGGTGATTATAATGGCTTTGCCTAAGATTAGATGATAAGATCATATCTAGATGAATAATTGACTAAATGGTAAGAATGAAAATTATTTATTGTGTTTTATAACTTATGTGTTAATAATGGATTTTATAATCAAATTAAATATTTTTAAAAGCTTAGTCATACTGAGCCTTTCGCTTATATTTTATTTGCTTCAAATTTTCTGCCAAGTGGAATTCGACTTAGGACCGATTAGGAGTTTGCTGGACAGACTAATGAGCTGTAGAAATCTCTATTTATGTTATTTGCTTATTTATATAAGGCATGTAAAATTTTAATCTCCTTTTTCGTATTAGACTATGGTTGAAATTTTTTTTATTGTTGATACTATGTGTGTGCATAAATGTGAGTCCGGTGAGGTTTTATCGTCTTATTTACTTTTATTGTCTTGTATTATTTTACTTGATTTTAATTTAGAAATATTTATTTAAAAAGTTTTAAATTTGCCACATTTTCAGGAATGACTCAACTATTTAATTGGATATTTTAATTCAAAAGCCTGTTCAATTAACTTAATTAATCTATCATGTCACTACCCAGATCTGGGTTCGTGATAGAATGGTCCCTAGGTTATGAACCTTAAAAATTGTGCACATATAGGTACGACAATGAAAAACCACTGACAGTCTAATTTTGTTTTCAGAACTGAGAGAATGGCACCTAGGTGTCGCCCAACTGCTACTAATGCAAATCCCGCAAATGAGGAGGCATGATGGGGGCAATGTTTGTTGCTTTTTGACAGATGGTAGTGAGGGCTAGATCTGAGGATTCCGAGACAAGTCGCCAGCATGAGTACTTTAAGAAGTTTCAGCATGCATCTATTTTGACTGTCGATGGAAATGGGGTCCTATAGGTGGCTGAGTATTGGTTAGACTCAGTAGTGAAATATTTGGACACTTTTGTTGTACCAGTGGAATACTGTGTGGAATTAACGGCCTATAAACTCAAAGGTAGCGCTAATACCTGATGGAAGCAAGCTAAGCTTTTCGAAAATAATAAGAATATCGGCTGGAATAGGTTTGAGGAATTATTCTATAAACGTTATTTTCCACAAGGGTATAGAGATTAGAAAATAGTTGAATTTTACAGACTGGAACAGGGTGATATGATGATTCGAGAATACGAAGCAAAGTTCATTGACTTGGCTAGATTTGCTCCATCTGCTATGGCTTCTAAAAAAGAAAAGTGTATTAAGCTTTAGGAAGGGCTTGAAGCATCCATTCGACGACAATTGGTTGCCTTATGACTCCGAAATTATGGTGAGTTAGTGTCATTAGCTATATTTGTGGAAAGTGACTACGCTCTTTACTGTAAGAATTAGGCAAGAACATCCGTAGGACCCTAAAGGAGTAACAGGAGAGGTAATAACAACTGTCAAGCTTATGTGAAGAATTAACATGGTAACACTAATAGTGGGAGCAACAGTTCATCAGGTAGCAGGCGAAGCAACCCTTACAACTTCCATTGCCATTACTGCCAGTAGCTGGGACACATCAAAAGGAATTGCCCAAAAAGGAATGCTCGATAGAGATCTCAGATGTAACACCCATAGGTTTAATTAAGTGTAATTGGTATAAAATGGTGAATTAGTGTGCCTGAATAATTTGAACTTAAATTTAATTATTTTGTGATATTTTCAAATTAATCTCACTTTTAATATTTTTTTTTTGTTTTTACTTGCTATTTTGAATTTTGAAACAAAACAATTTGTCAAATACCCAACATGTCACAACTTTGTAAAACCACGTGCGGGACATGGTTTTGTGGTTGAAAAACCACCTTGCCTTTTTCTATTTATTTCCCCCTTCCCCTCTCTTCTCCCACACTCTCTCATTTTCTTTCTCTACTCTATCTTTCCCACTCTCATGTTGTCTCTCCTTTATCTTCTCTCTCTCGTTTTTGATTCAAAAATTTAGCTCAAGTCTTCGATTCTCAGTTGGATTGAAAGCTTAGAAGTAAGATAGAGCCTCCACAAACTCAATTTAAAGCTCAAATTCGAGGTTAGTTTACCTTTTTTTAGGCTCGGATTTAATGAAAACCTGAGACCTAGAAATTTCTAGATCGCGACAGTTTGGTAGGCTGAACTTGAAGTTCAGCAGGTTGTATTCATGAATTTGGTAGGCCGAATTCGTATAATCTGCAGGCCAAAATAATAGCTGGCTCGGCAGGCCAGACCAAGATGGTCGACAGGCTGAACTGCAGGCCGGACTAGGGACTTTAGCAGGCCGACTGAGCTTTGCAAAAATTTGTTGTTTTTCATCGATTTTTAATCATTTAACAACCTAAATAGAGATTTTAACCTAATGGCATGATTTTGTGAACATAAATGGCACACTAAGACACCATAAGATAGCATAGTAACATATAATACTCTAAGATAGATATTGATAAACCTAGTTTACATTTAAAGTTGTTCGTGATTCTGTAGAGCTAACATATAGTAGATCGTGACTATGGTGTTAGGCATTGGTGCTGGATATCAACGTAGGACTCCTTATCCTCTTTCTTTGTTAAGCATGATTTTAAAAGGAGTTTTGGCTACAAGTGTTTTCCTAAAAACGTTTTCACGAAATGTTTTTGAAGTATTTATTCGAATGATTTTAGTAATGAATGATTAATGAAAATGATCATAATGAACGGCATAATAAATGTAAATGAATATACTTAGTAATATAAGACCTGAATAATGATTTATATATATATATATATATAT
Source organism: Artocarpus hirsutus (assembly GCA_946598075.1). NCBI lineage: Eukaryota > Viridiplantae > Streptophyta > Magnoliopsida > Rosales > Moraceae > Artocarpus > Artocarpus hirsutus. The sequence continues at coordinate 35,836 of CAMOHE010055484.1, forward strand.
ATACACATCGGGCATGATGCCATATTCAAAGATCGGGGTCACGTCCTAAAACCTAGCTGGGTCACTACGATAGTAATTATAATGGCTTTGCCTAAGATTAGATGATAAGATAATATCCGGATGAATAATAGACCAAATGTTAAGAATGAAACTTATTTACTGTGTTTTACAACTCCTGTGTTAATAATGGATTTTAAAATCAAATTAAATATTTTTAAAAGTTTAGTCCTACTGAGCCTTTCGCTCATATTTTATTTGCTTCAAATTTTCCCTAGATGGAATTCAGCTTAGGACTGATTGGAAGTCTACTGGACGGACTAGGGAGCTGTAGGAATTTTTGTTTATGTTATTTGCTTATTTATTTAAAGCATGTAATATTTTAATCCCCTTTTTCGTATCAGACTATGGTTGTAATATATATATTGTTGATACTATATGTGTACACAAATGTGGGTTCGGTGAGGCCCGACCTTCTTATATGCTTTTATTGTCTTGTATTATTTTACTTGATTTGATTTAGAAATATTTATTCAAAAAGTCTTAAATTTGCCACGTTTTCAGGGATGACACAACTATTTAATTGGATATTTTAATTTAAAAACTAGTTTAATTAACTTAATTAATCCACCACGTCATTACCTGGATCTAGGTTCATGACAGAAACTAAAGTGTTTTTTCTGCAAGAAGGTTGGGTACATTAAGAAGAATTACAATACATGGACTTCCTTTTTTGTGGAGGTAAGTGTGATCTTCTAGTTATTAAAACTTGTTTAGTTGAGGAATCAAGTGACACTTGGGTCATAGATTTTTGAGCAATTAATCATGTTTGTGTTTCTCTGAAGGGATTAAAGCAAATAAGAGGTTTGCTACATAAGCACATCACGCTTCGGATGGGTGATGGATCCTTAGTATTGGCTAAAACAGTGGGAGATCTTCATCTTTACTTTGATAATTATAGGATTTTAGTTTTGAAAGATTGTTTTTATGTTCTTAAACTAAAAAGAAATTTGATATCTATAGCTTATTAATTTAAAGATTCTTATTCAGTTTCTTTTAATAATAAAGTGGTGATTTGTAAATTCAAATCTTTTATTTGTGATGGATGGATGTAAAACAATCTATACTTTATCAAACCTAAGATGGACAACCTGCTTAACATTGAGATTAATGATAATAACTCTAAAAGACTTAAGACTTCTCAATCTAATAAGACTTATCTTTGGCATTTGCAACTAGGTCATATTAGCCTGAATAGGAATCAAAGGTTGGTAAGGGATGGACCTTTAAGTGAAACACCTGTTATTTTAATGGGTATGATTTTTGTAAAATTTAATGAATAAAATGTCACTTTAGAACTTCTTACCAAGTCTCTGTAAAAAACATTCAAAATTTACTTATCACCTACCTCTACCAACCTTGTCCCGCTACATTAATGCTCAATTAAGTAGCCTCCTTCTCATTTGGAGACATAAAATTAATTCACCTCAACTACTTACAAGCATAAAATTAATTTACCTTAACTACTAGGAGAAATTGATATATTTTCTCAACCACCTTTTTAATGCTTCCTTCATCTTCTTCCACAACTTACCCTATTTGTCCCCTCAATTATGTTGGCATTATTTGCTAAAAGTCTCCATGGGAGACATGATAATATTTTCTTTTAATGCTCATTTATTTCTTCCTACAACTTTCCCCATAAACCTACTTTTATCTCCCGCTCCTCAATTATTTTGATGCCTATTTATTCAACCATCACCACTTCATTCTCTAGTTTCTTATTCTCTCCTTTCTCACTTCAATTTCTAACTAAAGACACAAGGCATAAAGCTCTCTTTATAGCCAAGTAACTATAATTCCCAGCCATGTTTGAAGCCGCTTTGGAGTCAATTCAAGCTTGATTTTTAACCCAAACTTTGGTGTTTTTCAAAGGAGCTTTGAGATAGGTTTTCTTTAATTCAAACTTGGCTTTAGTATGTATTTTCTCCATATTTAATGCATGTTTTCCTCATTATTTGCAAGAAAGGCTAGAGATATGGTTTGATGATGATTTTAGTATAAAACTCATAAGAATATATTTATTATGATGCATGCTGCCTATTTTGGAATGGTTTTGAAATTTTGAATAAGAATAATATGCTTTGGGTTTAAGAAAAACTTAACATTCTATAAACCTTGTATTATCTCTATGGGCAGTGGCTCTTTCTTGAAATTCT
>CAMOHE010055485.1:4005-26855 GCA_946598075.1 Artocarpus hirsutus
ATTTATAATAAGAAAATGTTTATATAAGTTTATGCTAAAATAAGTAACGATTTTTATGAATATGTTTTTAGGAATTTACCTTCAATGAAGTATAAATAAATATGCTTCAAGTTATTATTATTATTATGTCGGTTTAAATAAACAAGTTTCAAGTAATTATTATTATGATAAGTTTTGAAAAGATTTATTTATAAGATATTAATATATGATGTTTAAGATGTTAAATTATAAGTATGATATATAATGATTTTTAAGAAAGTTTTAAAGAACATTTAAATGGGATTTTATTTTAATATTTAATTTAAAATTATTTTGAAAATAGTTTTATTTAATTTTAGAAATGTCTTTAAAGTAATAGTTGCTAAATAACTATCTTTATGCTTAAAAAGAAAAGTTCAAGGAAATTACTATAGTTATGCTTCAAGAAATAAATGTTATGAGTACATAAAGGATCATGATTTATAAATTATAATCGAGTTAAAACGTAATAATTATTATTACGTTATTATCATGTTTAAGAAATTTATGTATTTTGTTAAGTTACGAAATTAAGTTTTCGAGAAATGATTATTACATCTTTTAAAGCTGTATGTTGAGAATTCATTCTCTGTAAGAAATCATCGTTACTAAGTTTGGGAAATAATCATTATTCCCTCTAAGGTTTCATGTCAAGGATTCGATAGCAAGAATCCATTTTAAAAAAAAAAATTATTCTGAAAAATTCTATACTTTATTAATAAGTATGTTTAAGTTTAAGATCAAGTTAAGTTAAGTGACGGCCACGTAAGGGAGGGTCGCCACACAAACAATCTTCCTCTTGAGCCCATAGTGGTTGGAAGCACATCGTTTTGACTCCATAATCCACAAGAGGGCCCTATGATCTGAGCGGAAGCATTCTAGTGGTTCATCTGTGATCTAGGAAACATCTGATTATGGCTGCTATTGACCAAGCCTCTGTCAAGCCGTTCTCGGACTTTTCCCATTGCCAACCAGTTGTTGTTCCAAGTGAGCATAGGGCCTACAAAGCCCTTGTCCATCAGCAAACATTCATCAATTAATGGCCTCTTTAAAATTTCCGAGAGCAGCTTCATTTCGTGGCTCACCACCCTGTTTCTCAGATGGGCTCGGGATCTCATTAAATTCTCCCATACATATCCAAGGTAAAGAAATAGCAGAAGCTAACCGCCGCAATAACTCCCACGAGTGCCTGCGTTGTGACCACTCCAAAAAAGCATAGAAACCAGAAAACCTCCACGTTTTCCTGTTGTCTGAAGTAATTTTAGCATAAATGTGATAGCGAGAAAAATTGAGAATGGAAACATCCCAATCATCCCACCATCACAACAATAGACCACCGCCACGCCCAACACTATCGACATGAAATCCTTATGAGAAACCCAACTTAAACTTCAAATTTTCTGCTCTTGGACCGTTGAGTATAGTCTGCATAAAGAAGACTAAATCTGGCGAGTAGCTACGAAGAAGTCGACGCACCTGTCTAAAACCTTGTCGACTCTCCAAACCACGGGCGTTCCAACTAAGGCAACTCAATGTTGTCGGCGGGGCTGCGCAACAACCTCCGCCGATATTAAATCATTGATACAATCCTTCAAAGCAAAGCGGGATTTTTTATTTTTGCCTGAATCATTTTTGACATTAGATAACTTCCGCTTTGACATTTCCTCTTCAGTTGTTGAGCTCGATACATTTTCAAGCAACTTTTTGGCGCGCCTCTTCTTATTACTAACCTTGTTCTCCGTCTCACGACAAGCAAAGGCCTGAAGACTTTTGGATTATCAGCAATTGGGCGAGTTCCACAAAAAACGATAGGGTCAGAGCTTGTGGTCTCAACTGAACTTCAAATATGAAACTGATGTCTACATGTGTATATATTATTTTTCGTTTGGGGATATAAGTTGAGCTAAAACATTATAGTAATTTGAAAAAATACGATTTAAAATTAGTTTGAACCAATTTTTTTTTGTTTGGCTTCAACTAATGTGTCCAAAATGTAGCAGTGGGATCTTGGATTCAATAATTTGGACTAAGCTAGATCTCATCATCTTCAAATTGCAAATTAAAGTGGGTAGAATTGGATGCAATTGGCAGTGTAATTTCCGAAAACACGGGCTTATTAATAAAAAAAAGCATAACATGAAGGGAGTCTGTCGATATTATTAAATTCCAATGGCATGTAAAAAATTAAAAAAAAAAAAAAGGAAAAGAAAAGAAAAACATTACAATGAAAATGGTATCCTCCAATCCCAGTGGGGGCATTCTTTTAGTTGGGACTTGCCGCTCGTGACAACTTGGGTCTACACCCAAGATATCTTTGCACAAAAGCCCGACTTGATGCGTCTAAACCCGACTGAGGGAGATCTTTCATGTATGAGATGACTGACGACATGATACAAAGAAAAAGGAAGGATAAAATTTATGTTCAAACAATGCTAGTAAGAAACACGAGTTATGTGTGCTATTATATTGCTTATGAATAGATTTAAAAGTAAAATAAAATAAATAATATAATAGATACATCTATATAAGATTATTTAAGAATCAAGTTGAAACTTAAACACAGTAGTACGTGAGAACTTTATACTATAACATATATTTGTTTTTACACTATAACATCTGAGAACTTTATACTGTAGCAGTTAAAACGTTGACGTTGAAACAAAATTCCTAAACACTCTTATAAGAATGAAAGAAGTGAATAGAGAAAAGAGAAGCTAAAAAAAAGGGAGCAAATAGGGTAAGGCAAGATGAAAGAAAGAAAGGGTGAAAAACAAAAGGCAAAAAATGGACAAAGTTACATTTAGCAAGGGTTAGAAGGGTGACCAACAAGTACATTTCTTCTTTTATGTGTGTAAGGATTAGACATTAGATTTATATTTTGTTAGGGGTAAAAATAGCACTATGATCCTCACTGTACACGTAACAATTCATCACCTACAAGAATCAACTGGAATACATCTACTGGCCGGATCAACTCGACTAGAGATAGCGAGTCTACTGAAGGTAATGATTCACTGGAAGCCAGCGGGGCCGCAAGGAATAAATTGAGAAAAGAATATTCTTGGATCCCATGAAAACCAAATAAGCTAAATTTGTAAATAATGACAAGAATCACATCAATCTTAAGGAAGAGGTAACCTCAAGACAAATTAGGGAACATACAAATAGGAAAATCAACTGGAGTCAAACAAAGAAGTTTTCCAATCCTTAGTCAACTCGGAATCCACTCTAGAATCAAGCGATAAGGAGACAAAACTCGTACGTTATAAATATAAGATTAATCCTAGAATAAAATGCATTGTATTGAGCACAATTACTCTCTATTTCTATTTTCTCTCTCTCAAAAACCCTCCTCCTTCTCTCCTATCCTCCATCACCTTTATTCTACTACATACTTTACTTTTACTTGATATAGTGAAACTTCGAGACCCTATAGTAAACATGACCTTTATTTTAGAGGTAAACCATTATAAATCTATGTGTTATTTACTTTTATCGTATTTTATAGTTTGTTCTTGTTGCAGGTTGTCTCGATGCTAACCGACTAATTTTCACCCAATTGACTCTGAGAAAGGCCATTGATCCTTAAACAAATTTAATTGTAGAATTCACCCCTCTACATGTTTTTATTTTTTTTTTTCCTTTACATATTAACTTAAAGGAGCAGATTTTTAATTAAAAGAACTCCAAACTAAAGAGGGCACGTTTCTTATTTTTTTTTAAAAAAAATTGGCCATAAAATTTTTGAGAAAAAATTAAATAAAGAACGCAAAAAGAAAATAAAATGAAAAGTTATGATAATGACATAAACATTCGAGATTTCGACTAAAGAGTTTGTCAAATATATGGTCACCATTCACCCAGGTGAGTAACTAAGGCCCAATAAAGGCTTAATTGGACAACTGTTTGTTGGACACAAACCATGTCTTTTGTTGGTCGGTGGCATTTCAAAAGCACAGGAAAGCGATTGACAAAAAATATTTTATTTTCAAATGAATCAAATCTACCTCCAAAAAAAAAAAAGAAAAAAATAGCAATCAAAATTGATCCAAAATTCAGTGGTTGGCAGGGTCTTTTTTTAATAAAAAAAAGAATTCTTATAGTGAAAAATGTAATTTTGCTCCATCGATGGAACAGGATTTTGACAGTTTATTTTTTGGCAATCTATGTTAAAAATTTATAGCCGTCAAATAGTTAAAAATTAATCAAACGGCTAAAACACTTATACTCTAACAATAAAGTAAATTGCCTTCTTTATTAGAAAAATTCAAAAAAATAAAATTCAAAGTTGAAACCTCAATACTAACTAAAAAAAATTCAAAGATGAGACCTCAATACTAACTAAAATTAGTTGACTTTTTGTGGGGTAGATTGTGCTATTTTTTGAGCAAATAATTATGAAAAAATTAAAAATAAATCTTTTGGGCATAAAAATTTATGCTCTTTCTTTAATACCTTGAGATTTTTACTTTTAACTTCTCTAATTATATGTAAACTTAGAGAGGTACAAAATTTTTGAAAGAATGGAAGGCAACTAAAAATGTGTTATGGTAGATTTCCTAATTTTCATAATACTCTTCTTAATTTTTTGGCATTGTAAATTGTTTCGAAATCCATCTAATAAAAATAAGAAAGTTTTATAAATATCATCTTTAATATTTACTTTTTATAAAGACCACGTATATTCATTTATGACACAATCTAAGAAGTAATATGAATAATAGTGTGACATAAATTTTTTTAAGTGTGACATAAATAAACAAAATTTTTAAAGTATGGCTTTCTTGATAAGAATTTCAAAACCCACAAATTCAGAGGCCTAATTTCACAATCACAAAATATTTTAACAAGATATCGCCAATAGATTGGTGTAACAGTAAGGATTTCTTTCCTCTCCGTCTAAAATATTGTGAGGTTTTAAATATGGCAGCCCCAAATCCAATGTAGAAGTTTTTGCCCAGCTAATAAGTTATGCAGCGTTTGACCTCTAATAATTTGCATAAAATTGGACTCATTAATCGAGTAAAATTGAGTCAATTTCTTTCCATCTACTGCAAGGTTCTAGAGTTGCTTCCATGGATGATGAGAATGTGAAGACGAATGGTAATGATATGAGGAAAAAGAAAAGTTTTAACAAGATAAAAATCTTATATAACTAGTGGTGGAACCGTAATTTTAAAGGCAAGTGGTCCAATGGTGTTTTTTGGTTCAAAAAGGGGCCAATAGCTGGTGGATAGATATTAATGCCAAAAGGAAATATAAATCCATAAAAAAATAAAAAAAAAAGTATTTTTGTTGTGTTTTGAATATGCTCAAATATGAATGTGGTTTGCAAATGGCAGGTTATTTATTGCTTATACATGTTGCACGTTCCACCACTAGTTCTTGAATTTGAAACATTCCAAATCTTGAACTTCCTTATCACCTATCTCCAGACTCTTCACCACTATTCATTGATCATGAAAGATATTGTGGCCTTTTTCTGTCGCATGGTTTGCATAGCATGTTACGAGAAGAAGAGTCCTAAAATTATAGCCTGTTTGGCAATATTGGTTTCAAATAATTTTTTAGTTAAGGACAGTGTAAAGTTTTTATATACTACAGTTAAAAAAAGGTACAGTATAAAGTTCTCATATGCTATGGTATTTACAGTTCTAACCAATGGTTTTAGTAATGAGAAGTAATGGCATATGTCATATATGTGTCGAAAAAGTCCTCATTTTGTCACATGATATATGAAAATGAGATGAATCTTTATCTTCTCATATGTGTGTTAAATAATGTTATCCACATGTGAACCTCTCGATGACAAGAATGTTTAGCTTTCAGCATTTTTGTACCGCGAAAGAGAACATAATCACGTGAGGTTCCATATTCCTCTTCATGTGAACCGAATGAACGGCTCTGATTTACGCCTTGTTTAGTAGGAAGGAAAAGTGGAAGAATGGATTTTGAGACTTATAATTGCTTGGTGGTACAGAATAATCCAGGAATGATTGGAGGAGGAGTCGAAAAATCCTCCGCAAAACTCGAATTTTAACTGGGAAATTATTATCTAATATCTATCGAGGTCGACCTGATTATGTATATCTTTCATTCTTTTCTATTTTCTTTTCTCTTACCAAACACAGCCTTAAATCAAGATTAAAGATTAAAGAATACAAGCATTTTAAGCTTATTTACCAGGTGGTCTTCAAACTGTAATGCAGCCAGAAATTCACAATATGGACGTGGTGTATTTGTAAATATTAAAATGCCTCGTGCAAAAAAAGTTGGAATTGTAATTTTCTCCATCGCCAAATAGAACTCCTCATATAATAATAATAATAATAACCAACACCTGATTGGTTGAGTTGGCAGGGGACTATTTCGCTTAAACAAGCGAGTCGAGTTTGAGTCTTTATGAACGCAGCTGCTAGTATTGGGAGACTCTTACGGCCTTTGGGTCTCTCCATGGGTCGACTCTGGATTAGTCGGATAAACCCCATGAGAGTTGAGGGGCCCTTTATATAAAAGATTTGTGCCTCTCGTGGTGGGCTCTAAAAACCGGGGGTGTGGATTATCACCACCAAAAATAATAATAATAATAATAATTTAAAATTCGTCAAAAGCCCATCCATCTATTTTATGTCAAAGCATTATTGCACATGATCTACTCTAATGGAACTAGACAAAGACAACTAGTTTATTCTGTTTCAGGATTTTTTCTTGTTGAGTTTTTTGGGCAGAATTTTGGATGAAAATTTAACACACCAAACACCTGTGTAAATGAGAATTTGGTATTAAACTGTTACTTTTTGTATTGAAATGGTGCGTGTTTTTTGTACACTATTTTTCTTGAATGTTGTAATTGTACGCTTTTTTTTTTTTTTTTGATGAATTAATCGCATGATTTAAACAGTACTGAATAATTGAAACATACCCTATGTAGTAAAAAAAAAAAAAAATGGAACAAACATGCTATAAAAACTATGCAGTGATAATTGAATCTTTGCTTGAAGTCTACTTTTGTTTGCTGCGACTTTTTCTCCTTCAATATTGGATCCAAAATTATTATACAATAATAACTTTAGTGGTTTTTGTTTTGGTAGATCTCTAATCAGCCTGATGTCAGATTTTCACTGATCCACACTTATATGATGAATCTTATAAAAGACATAAAGCTGTTTTTTAAATTAGAAGGAAATTTTAACTGTAGAAATAGTTATTTTCCACTATGAGTAGAAATTGCCGTTTAAAATGCTGGATTAAATTTTTTTTTCCCACCATGTAATAGTATCCACCTTAAAAGTTCCTAGCATGGACACAGAACTGATCTCTTTTTTAGATTAACAGGGTGTTTGGTGGTGGTTCTCATCATTCAGTTTCCACCACAAACTCAATTATGAATAATAAAAAGCTCTTATATGCTACAATAGCAATAAAAAAATTACCACAATTTAAAACTCTTACATGCTACAACAACATCCACTAAATCGTTGGAAAACTAATTTAACAGTAAAAATAACAGTAACCGTTGATAGTAAAGAAAAACAATTTCTATTATAGGAATTTTCTTTTTTTAGAAAATACAAATTCCAAATACGTATAAACGACCCCATAATTTTCTCTTTACACCGTCCCCCCACCCCTCGGAAAAAACAAATAACAATTTTCAATTTCCTCAAAGCATAAAAGTTTTTGCAACTCTCATCTATCTCTCTCTCTCTCTCTCTCTCTCTCTCTCTCTCCCTCTAACTTTTGAGTCTTTCCACACGTTGTCCCCAACCCAAGCTTGAAAGGAAGAGAAATAGATTTAAAAAATAATAATGAAAAAAAAAAGCAAAGAAAAGTAGAATCCAACACCATCTCAACTTTAGTTTTTGTTGGTGTCATTTGTGGCAGCTTTTTAACAGTGGTTGAGGTTTTAAATTCCAAAAGCTCAAATGCTACACTTACAGCAGTGTACATTAAGAGTGAAGTAAAAGCAAAGTACCAGAACTTTTAATCGACTAAAATTATATGGGTGTAGATAGCTTAAACGTTCTAGAAAAGTAGAGTAAATTGTTGTAGTAGTTCTCGATTCATTTAAAAGGTGACACTATAGTCTCGTTCTTACTTTAATTGATGTTATTTGTTATAAAGCTACTTAAACTCTTAAAATAGGGGTAGTAAGAACCAAAATTGTCAAAAATCCGTTAAAAATTGGACAAGTTATTTTAATATTCAACTTTTTTAAAGGGATCATTTATTCTATTGATGTAAATATTATAGATAAAAATGTTGCATATTTGAGACCCAACTGTTCTTTATTTTTCACGCTAACTCTCTTATTATTTTGCGACACATATGAAGATGTATCACTCATAAAGATAAATACATGTGTGTGTGTTTGCTTCCCACAATTACTACACATTGTGTAGGTTTGAGGGAAGGAAAGGAAAGAACTTTGGTTTAAAAAAAAAAAAAGTAGAAACGTCAGTTGTGTGAGGAATCTGCCTCCTTCCCTATTGATGTATATGTGGCATGGCACAAAAGGTTACATGCATTTCAAAACCAGATAATATAAAGTTGAAATTGTCTCAAGTCTCAACTTTGTATAATTCCTCACAATAATTGAGTAGATGATCTTTCACTCAAGCCTGAACTTAAAAAAGAAAAAAAAAAATCCCTTATCTATGTTTGGTTGCTAACCTAACAACTGTCCTCCAACTTCATTGATGCACTTGAGAGAGGGAGAGAGAGAGATGGTCGTAATACAGCACATGTAGGCACATGCAAGCTTAAAGGCGAATAGGGGACAATGTTTATGAGCTATTCTAATACTCTCTCTTTTCCACAATTAGTACCCAATCAATCAAAATGAAAAAAAGATATTTTTCCCATATATTGGCATGTAATTAAAACGATGTGGAATTTACCATGATAGCTTCTTTTTTTTCCCACATAACTGAATTTACTTCAATTGCTTGAATTTTTGAGAAGCAAGTGAATATGGGATTCAAAGGATTTTAGCACTCAAGGAAAAAAAAAAATGTATAGAATTGGATCTTGTGAGTGCGTAGTATATGCTGAGCCTTAGTGTATGAGGCCTTTATGTCATCCTTTTATTGTTTGCAAGGAAAAAGGTGTCACTTTGCACTCACAAAAGGACACAACCCATATCGGCTCATCTTTCCAGACAACTAATAACGTTGCTCTCTCCCTCTCTGTCCCTTCTAATAATGATGTCAATTGGAAGATAATAATACTGCAAATCTGTGTTTGTAATATAATATTTTAATAAATCGATAGAATTTACTTATGATTATTTTGTTTGCCTAAAAGTACGTTAGCGTAATTTTTTTGTTTGAAGTGGGTAGCTTTCATTAAGACTAAGATGAATACATAGTCACATGGGTTACAACCACCCAAGATGAAAGATTTTAAACCCCGCAAGACTAAGACTGAATTCAAGCATCGAGACTCAAAGAGAAAAAGGCCACTCAATACATTCAAAAAAACTCGACTAAAGCTCAGATTAGAAACCCTTCTCAACGAGGGTACGAACAACATGTTTAGACTAAAATCTAACCCCATATCTAACCATCCATCATCAATAAACACTGGAGACATACTAATTGGAGGAGGAGAATCTACCTACTTTATTACACAAAACCAAAGTACAAACAAAAGCACTAAGGTAAATCCCGGAGAACAACTATCGACAGTTGGTTGCAGACATTATAGGTGGGTTGCTTAGCATGCTATTTGCGGACCTCAAGGATAGCTCGCTCTTCGGTCAAGAGGGATAGCCTGCTCAGCGAGTTATTAGCAGCCACGAGGGGTGCTCACTTAGCGAGTTATCAACAACCGTGATGTGTTCTCTTATTTGCGGCAAGGAGGAATGGTGAACTATACGTTACCATCAAGTGAGCTATTTGTGACCACGCAGGATAGTTCACTTAGCGGTGATAGCTCTCTTAGCAAGCTTTTTATTGCTAGGAAAGATGGCGAGCTATCCATGGCAATCGAGTACTTAATCCTATAAATTCAATGAAAAGTGAGCTCTTAGCTTCCGTATTGACAATGACTTGACTCCAACTTTCCATGTCGAGAGTTGCACTCATAGGTTGGCATTCTCGATTATTGAGATGATTATTATCCAACCAATACTAGCTATTTAGGACTATTTATTTAAGGTTGTGCAAACTTTAGGGTACTTAAGCCTTACGTGATCTTTAAATAATGAACGCAGAGAGCTAACTTTGACTTAATTAAGATGTAACAATGACAGAAATAATAACATTTCAGATGTTCACACATCAATTGATCTTTTGCTCTAGTTACACTGCAAAAGAAATTCTCATTTGCTTCAAAAACCAGTTTATCTGGCTTTTAATTCTTAAATTAGATTTTTTTTATTTTGATTTTTACCAACAAGGAAGAAATGTATTAATTACTTTAAAAGATCAACTAACTTTATATAATATTATTTAACCTTAATGTTCTCTAATCATCATTGAAAAGAAAACGAAAAGACTTCCTTTCACTGTAAATAGGCTATTCTAATTTTTTTCAAGGGTAATTTTAATTAAGTTGAATTTCAGCTAAGATCTCATTTAGGTGGAGTATCGTTTTACAAAAAAGGAATAACAACCATATATGCGTTGAAAATAACATTCATCATTGAATTTTTTTTTAAGAAAAAAATACAGCAAAGCAATTAATTATACAAATTCTTAACTATTTTAATAAGGACAAAATTTGGACTTTGGCCTTGATTTTTTGAAAAATAGCATGGAATAATCTCCAATCCCTTCATTTAAAATTCCGTAGGAAAAATTCATGACTACACGTTCACCAAAATAAATGACCAAGAAGACATAGCCACTGACTAAAATAATAGTTTTAGGCTTGCCACCGACTTCTTTTTTTGGGAGAAATTACATTTTTTAAGCCTGAAGCTCTAAAATGGTATGCTAAAGGTTGGAGAGATAAAATCTCTTTTTTCCCTTTATATCAAAGAAGGAGTACTACTCTAAGTGTAAAAATACACACACACACACTAGTTAAACTTGTATCTTTTTATTTTGCATTTATCCTCGAATAAAAGTGCATGTATATATGGCCATGCCGAGGAATTTTGCTATCGTTTGTTTGTTTGTTTTTAATTAATTTTGTAGGAAATTTATACAAATGTATCTTGGATTGTGGGTTCATTCAAAACATATATTTTCTATTCTGGACCTAATTAAATACCAGGACATATAATGTGTGTAAAAATTTATACATTATACCTACTACAATCCGGCTGTTAGGGACAACATTTTTTGCGACAACTTTTTCACAAAGTTGCAACGACATAACTTTGTAAATGTGAGCTCCATACGCTCCATCATATTGTTGTTGCTAAAAATATTTGCAATGACATATCATTGCATATTCATTCATATTTGCCTCGACATGTCATTGCAAATAATTAAAAAAAATATCCTTGCATATTTTGCACTGATATACTGCCGCAATTAATATTTGGCACCTAAACCTACATGGCGCGAAGTTTTCTTGCGCTACTACATAGGTATTTGTGACGATATTGTCATCACATATAATAACAAGGTGCATGTGGTAATCACCGGATTTATATTTACAACGACATTGTCATCGCAAATACTGATAGGATAGAGCTATATTTGACTATCAAATACATTAACTGTGAGATTATTTGCGACGATGAAGTAGTCGCAAAAGGTGAAAATTTAATTTTTCTACCAAAATTTTGGCAGAAGAAAAGACAGTCTATTAAATTTTATTCGCGACGACATTTTTAATTTATCATTGCAAAAAGTTATTCGAGACTCATCTTATCCAAATTAAATGAGACGTCGTCATTTTATTTATCTTTTGCAATGACATTGTACTTATTTGCGACGATAAAATGTCGTCGCAAAAAGATCTACGTATAAACAAAGCCAAAGGCTCCTCTTCCTTTATTTTCTTTGGCTTCTCCTCCCCCTCCTCCGACCCTTTCTCTATGTGTTTCCAGCATATTCTACCTCAAATCTCTCCCAAACTTCCAAAAACATATAGATTCATGAGTTTTTATTGTAGAAACTTATATTATGAAACAATATTCATAGAAATCTCCCTAAATTGGAAGATCCCTAAACTTTTTTCCAATTTAGTTTTAGAGCTTTTTGGTTGTTTTACGGCCATCCAACGTTGAAGTTTTCACTGCTATCTTCTTAATAGGTTTTAGATTATGTGAGTTTTTTATTTTTTGGTATTTGGATTTTTGGAATTGTGAATATGTTAGTTGGATTGTGAATTGTTGTAGAATTATGAATCGTGATTGTGACTGTGATTGTTTTTTGAATTGTATCATACAGGATTGTTATAATGTGGATTGTTGTAGAATTAGATTTTTGAGACTGTGATATTTGTAAAATTATGATATTTGAAATTTGGATTTTTGGGATTGTGATTGTTGTTTAGGATTGTAAATTGTGATTGTGATTGTTGTTTATGATTGTGATCGTTTTTGGAATTGTGTAGTTATGGTTAACTTAGTAATAAGTTGTCTATCCAAGTGGTTTGGGTTGAAAATAAAATTATGTTAGTGTATGCATTATAGTAATTAAAAAATTGAAAAAATAAATGTTGAAGTTGTTAATAATAATAATTTAAATATCACATTTAAAGTTGTTACAACTAACTAAAAAAATTAAAATTAAGAAATGACAATTCTTAATTTACAATTAATGAACTAATTAATTAATTAAGTGTAAAGTAAAATAATATAATAAATCATTATTATAAATTGATGAACAATAACAAATTTTAATAATTATAATATTATTGTTAAGGATTAATTAATTAATATATTGTTTTAATTAATTGAGGTGATAAAATAAATTGAATTTAAAATTATATGTTATTATAAATCAATGAATAATATTATTATTTATGAAACTTAAGAAATTAATTTTATTTAAAAAAATAAGAACAATAAAATTATCATATAATTTGATAAGATTGCATAAAATTTAATAAACTTGTAACTTTTTTCAGAGATGGGTTGGTTTGATATGTGACCTTATAGTCACAAAAACAATGTAAGCGAGTACAAATTTGTGTTTTTATTTTGTACATGCATGCTTGAGTTTACCTTAGACCCGTTCAAGGATTGATATGCAATAACACGATGCTTGAATTGTCTCATTTAGATAGTTTAGTATTGTAAAGTACGTGTTTGTCATTTAATTTCAGTCGCACCTTTGTTAGAAGTTTTGGTACATCTTCTTTTATTCACTAGGTGTGCGCCTCATAGCACACTTAAGAGAACTAAAGAGAGATGTTGTCAAAATTTCTACAACAAAAGGGCGCTGTAGGATGAGTGCGCCTCATAGCGCACATTACGTAAATTATAATACTAAATAGAATAGGGCCTTACCTTGTAGGTTTGGAGTAAATGTGGTGTGTAGAATTACATACATACAAATATTAACTAGTTGATTTTAATGCATGTATATGTTGTTGTGTATAATTGAAATGCCGATTAACAAAAGTTGGATATATATGAGGAACCGGTTGTTAGATGATTATTGGTATTGGTTGTCTACTTTTATTGAGGTCGAAAAGAATTATGCAAATTATGGTATAGGTTGTCTACTCTCTTTAGTTCTCTTAAATGTGCTGGTATAGGTTGTCTACTCTCTTTAGTTCTCTTAAGTGTGTGCCTCATAGCACACTTAAGAGAACTAAAGAGAGATGCTGTTGAAATTTCTACAACAAAAGGGCGCTGTAGGATAAGTGCGCCTTATAGCACACAATACATAAATTACAATACTAAATAGGATAGGGCCTTACCTTGTATGTTTGGAGTAAAGGTGGTGTGTAAAAGTACATACATACCGATATTAACTAGTTGATTTTAATGCATGTGTCTGTTATTGTGTATAATTGAAATGCCGATTAACAAAAGTTGGATATATATGAGGAACCGGTTGTTAGATGATTATTGGTATAGGTTGTCTACTTTTATTGAGGTCGAAAGGAATTATGCAAATTCATTTGAAGATATTAGTTGTCCTTATATGAAGTATAAAAATCATGACATATGGCCAGTTGAAACAATGAAAGTGCACATGCATCGATTTTTTTTTTTTTTATACGTTGTAAACTAAATGGCTTTACCATGGTGAAGTAGAAGAGGTTTCAAGTACTGGCCTAGTTGTACGTGAATCGGTAGATGAGGAGTTTACATCCATTGAAGATGTTATTGGCATTAATGATGATCATGATATATTGGGTAAGATGAAAGTAGATATTGAAGATCTCTAATATGATGAGTTCAAGGATCTATTATCTAGGCTCCAAGTGGGATTGTATCCAAGTTATACTAAGTATTCATCATTGAATTTCTTAATGAAATTGATGCACCAAAAAGTGCTCTATAAGTGGCCTAATGAATGCATGGATGCTATGTTGAAGTTGTTAAAATATGCATTCCCAGATGGAAGCAAGTTACCTAAACCTCATATAAGTCGAAGAAGTTATTTGGAAAACTAAAACTAAGCTATGAAATAATTTATGTCTATAAGTATGATTATGCTTTGTTTTGAAGGAAAATGTTGATCTACAGACGTGTCCCATTTGTAACACATCGTTGGAAGAGTAAAAAAGGGGACAAAAGTTTCGTGGAAAGTACTATGTTACTTTCCTCTAAAGGATCGGTTGAAGCGTTTGTATTTTCCTATCTCACTAATAAGGTAATGACGTGGCATCAACATAGGCAATTGAAGGATGAAGACTTAGTGTGTCTTCTAGTTGACGGTAAAGAATGGAAGGAACTTGATGAAAAATACTCTAATTTTGCCTGTGAACTGAGAAATATTCGATTAGGATTTAACTGTTGATGGTTTCAACCTTTTCAAGAACATGAGTCTCTCATACAGTATGTGGCCGATGGTTATGACTGTTTATAATTTATCTCTATGGTTATGTATGAACGACCTATACAAGATGTTGACCTTATTGATTCCTAGCTTAAATGCTCTTGGGAAAGATATGGATGTGTTCTTAAAGCCCCTTATGGATAAGTTAAAAGAATTATGTGACGAAGGGATTGCGATACATGATGTTACTTTGAAAGCATCTTTTCATGCACAGGATGTGTTACTCATGACAATTATCAACTTCCCTTTAGTAGTACTTTATCTACCTAGAGTCGTCAAGAGTATTTGGCATGTCCACCCTGCAACAATGCAACCCCTTAATGTAGATAACAAACAAAACTTGTTTTGTTGGGCATCGACAATGGCTTCCTATTGCTCATAGGATGCGAAACAACAAAAAGTTTGATGGTAGGGTTGATCAACGACTTCGCCTCCCCACCCCCCTAGGAAATCCATTTAGCAAATATTAGCTCAGCTACAAAAGATTGGACCCAAATTGCCTGGTAAACATGTAAATGCCCAACATAAGGGACAAATTCAGTAGCGCGTGCTGGTATTCGTTCAACTTTATTCTTGTAGAACATAGTAAAAGTAATTATCATGATCTTGAATGTGTTATAGAATTGATTTGTTCTCGATTACCAATACATGGATGGTATCTTCCATGGTGTAGTTGATAGAGAGGCATCCATGTGCTATAAGGACTGGAAGAGTGATCTCCAAAAACACTCCAAAGCACATGAGGGATTAGCAAATAAGGCACACGTCGGAGCCAACCTCTCCAACAACCTCAAGAATCAAGAACACTAAGGCATTACTGCTATAGGTTCATGTTTGAGAAATTTCAGGTAATTGTATATGTACTAAGTTAGCTAGTTATTATATATTAATTTCAATATTGATAATGCTAAAAACTATTATAAAGAGAAAAAGTTGGTGACAAATAAAAACAATCGTGCCAACTAGAAGTGATCAAGTTTGTGTGGTCAGATATCCATCTCCCAACATCGCAATAAGAAGCTTAGTAAGTTTTTTTAAGTACACGCAATCTTAAAAGTTGTCAAAGAATATATTATTCTAACACATTCAAATTATTGGACAGGCTAACACGATGACCCAACAGCTGATGTTTGCTATAGACAGCTAGGTAGACATGCATTGTCACAGGGAGACTTGGGTTAACCTCGAAACACAGCAAACTTTTGTAAGTACTTTTAATTTTTAATACTATCTTTTCTTATTCAAATTACTCTGTGTATGTATAACATATGTTTACTATTATTTGTGTAGAATATGATGGAACAAGAGAGACAAATCTAGATGACACAGTCTGCGTCCTCCTTGGTTGCACTATGCTTAACGAAGAGGGAATTTTAGAGTATGTCCTACGTAGACATAGAGAACACTAGACTGGACTAGGCCCCACATTTCCCCAGAGGATTTACTTTGGCGTTGGTTCATCTCTAGCTCTTGGTCGAATGTAACATCTTTAATGTCTGTTGACCCACATGTGGAAGATTTTCTATGAAGATCGACCGAGTACAACATGAATATGTACCAGAGCTATGGGATATTGATGGAGTTGGTGGGCCAGTTGCTTCCTGGCATCCAACTCCTACCCCTAATGACTCCTCCAACCTTTGTTCGTATAGATCTTCCACCTCCTTTAGATGTTGCTGATGACAATAATGATGGCACCGACGATGTTGCAAATTTAAGGGATTAGATTGTATTTTTTTTCTTCATTTAATATTTCGACACATTATGTTCAGTTTGGTTTTTATGTTATTATTAGAACAATGTATTATCAATTGTCTTTTGCAATATTAAATTTTTATTTTCATTATTTAATTCAATTATTTCTATTTAAAATTAATCAATTGTTAAAAAATTAAAATTTTAATAAAAAGTATTAAAAATACAAAAAAATTTATTAAAAATTGATTAAAAAACTATTTGTTGTCACAAAAAACAACACACAAAATATATTTGTGACAACATTTTTGAAAAAGTCATCATAAATAATGATACCACATCAGCATTAGTTTAATTAATTGCGACAACATTATTTGAAATTGTCGTCACTGAAAATGTTGGCCACATCACACCAATGACAGGCTCGATAATATAATTCCAGTGACTTTTTTGCAATTATTTTTCATCGTAAATATTAATGCAACAACACTATCGTCACAAAAAAATTATTTGCAACAAGTTTTTAGCGATGACTTGCTGGTGACATGTTATTTGCGATGACTGTCTATCTTTTATGATGACTTTTTGTTGTCGTAGAAGACCCTATTTCTTGTAGTGATTGGTCATTACTCAATTTTACTATTTATTATAAAAAAAACACTAAAATGCAAAAGAAAAATAAAAACAACTCATTTTTAGAAAGAAAATGGAAAAAATTATGTTATGAAGAAAGCAAATTAAATAATGTGAGGCTATAATTTTTTTTAGTTTCATTTTGTTTCTTGTCTTTTCTTTCACTTTTCCATTCCCCATTCAAGAATATTTTGGTCTATGCAGCAGTTAAAGACTCAAAATGAATTATAAACAAGTTTAGATTAGGAGTTTAGATGTTTGAGGTGAGGCTTTGATAAGCATATTCAATAAATACATGACAAGTATTAACTATTACCAACAATGTAAGAAAGCAAAACCTTATCTGATAGACTTTTATATACCCTTAAAAAGAAAAAGAAAAGTTGCACCAAACTGCAAGGTTTCAATTCTTAATATAAGTAAATAGCATACTATTAAAAATATTTAAGTACATAATATTTTTAGAATCATTGTTCTTTTTAAACACTTGACTTTCTAATTTTGTCACCTTCTTCTTTTTCTTCTTCTTCTTATTTTTGTTTTTCATTCTATCTCTGCTATCGTATTTTTTCTACATCATTCTATACAAAAAATCATTTTAACTTA
Source organism: Artocarpus hirsutus (assembly GCA_946598075.1). Classification (NCBI taxonomy): domain Eukaryota; kingdom Viridiplantae; phylum Streptophyta; class Magnoliopsida; order Rosales; family Moraceae; genus Artocarpus; species Artocarpus hirsutus. The sequence goes on from CAMOHE010055485.1 coordinate 21,876, forward strand.
AATGGGCTATTTACTAAACACTATTACATTTTGGTCTCTTTATATTTATTCCCAATTAATGATGGCATATTCTTCCTCGTTCTCTAATAAAAAAAATGTAAAAGACACACATCCGCAATAGACTATTAAAATAAAACTCGGTAGTAATTTTTCTTTTCTCTAGAATCATATAACTATGGTAGAATTGCAAGAGAATAATAGCGTGTTTGGTATTGTTACTTTCAACCAATACTTTTGGTTGCAACATTGTAAAGCTTTCACATGCTACAGTGAAAAAAAAAAGTAAGCTACAATGTAAAGCTCTCATATTTTACGATTTTTTTATCAAAATTGGTTCAAGCTATGACGACCCGCCTTTTCGGGCGTCACTTAACTTTCTTTAAATATCATTTATAAACCTTTCCTTGAAAACATAAAGATGTTTTTCATAAACATTTATCATAAAACATTCCTCAGAATGTTTTTCATAACATACAAATGTTTTCATAAACATTTAACATAAATATTCACAGTATATTTTCCATAAACATTTAACGTAAAACTTTATAATAAGGAATACAAGCAATTCATAATGCATGATTCCAATTATGCTCAATTATGTACTTTCAATTATGAGCATTTTATGAACACTCTTATTTTACTTTAACTTACTACCTTCGTTCCTTAACTTTCTTTATCTTTCATGCACTTTCCATTCCTGTCCTTATCTTTCCTTATCTTGCTTTCACTTTCCTTACCTTGCTTTTAGTGTTCGTACCATCTCATTAATCATGAGATCATTAACATGATGCTTCCCTTGCGTAAGACTTGAGACCATCGATCATGTGGTCAAGTACCTCACATCTTAGAGGTTAACTTTAACTTTACGTTCATTACCTCATAACACAGAGGCTGGTACGATATTTTCCTTTTTATCCTTACTTTACCTTCTTATTATCTTTTGTGAGCATGACAAATGCAGTCACATCATATGTAAACACACTTGTAATTCATAACTTGTACCGTGAAAGCTATTGCATACCGAATGCAACATATTACATATCAAATGCATCATGTAATGCAATCACCTTTTGCAAATCATAACATATACTCTAACACTTATTGCATAACATATGCAACATATAATGCAATCACATTTTGCAAATCACAACTTTTATATCAAAACTTAACTAAAAGCATAACAAATGAATCATAAAGCCTATAGTTTTAATTATAAAATATTATGCATTATCAAAAATGCAAAACATACTTTAAATACTTTCAAAAGCATAACTTGAACTTTTAAAACATTTGCATATCAAAATGCAAATAGGCTTTAATCATAACAGTTGCAAATTCATTGCAAACCTCTCTTTGAATCTTTAAAACTTTTGCATAATAAATGCAAACATACTTTAGAAACAACTTGCGTAATACTTGCAAGCTCATGTATAAACGTATAACAAAAGATTTAAAAATTCATTTACTTCATGCTATAGGTGAGGTCTAAAACTTACCCGTACTATGCTCTAGCATTTACTATTCCTTTCTATCTTGTTCCTTTCTCATTCCGTCTCCTTTCGTTGGTCAGCTTCTGTGTCCTGATCATACGACAACCGACTCATTAATTAACTTCCTTTTTATCAATCAACTCGATTGATAATAAAACGTAAACATTAAACATGCATTCCCTTTATATAACTTCCCGTCTCACTGGCGGTTATGTTACTCAACATGTTACGGAATATTTTTTGTGTAATAACGTTATGCTAAATTGGAGTGTCCGGCTCCGTTCTAGCCATTTTTGTAAAAATGACGATTTTGCCCTTGACGGGTTTTTCGTCCATTTTCTAACTTATCAACTCTCATTATGTAACTTAACATTTCCTTACATACATAATATGGAAAAATTCTCACTAAGAAACATTTTTCAATATCGGGTGTTTCGGGTCCGTTTTGATCATTTTTCATAAAATGATCATTTTGCCCTTCGTGTCATTTTCCTCCATTCTTTCTTTAACTGAACTTTAAATCCTTAAAACTGAGCATTTATCACAATGCATTTTAATACAGTACATACTGTAAGCGAGATTGCCACTTACTTAGACTCCAAGCTACACGGGTCCGATTGTACCTTGCTGTATCCACAGTATATGAAGCATCCTCTGCAGTGCTCTTTGAGTGACCATAAATGGATAGGAGTGCTTCTTGAAGATCCTACATTCTTTAACATGTCATTCTGGACTCCGATACTACTGTTTGAATTGCCTCGATCAGCGTGCAGTCGGTACTAGATGATTTTCACCAGAGTGGAATTAGCTCGAACGGAGGTCACCGTTACATTTAGAGCATCGAAACAAGTCGGGAGGCTGTCTCAGATCATCGATCAGAGGTCCAGATCGTAAAATCCCACATTGGCCTTGGATCGGTCGTTGACCGCCGTTGACCGGCGTCAACTGGCCTCGTTGATGGCCGGGCTTGAGCCTACCCCCCCTAAATCGACCCTCCTGAGTCCATTGGTGGGGTCAACTTCATGAAATTTGGCCTCTAACCATGAAAATCTAGGCTGCCATCGATGGTGGGAAAACACCACACCGATCTGTGTTTTACGGCGATGGTGCTGTGAAATTGACTTGGGGAAAAGCTTCCCCAAGTCCCTCTGAGCAATTCCCCCAAGCTGGGGTTGCTCGACTTTGCCCGAAACGATGGCTCCACCTCGCCCACGGTGACGCTAGGTGGTGGAGGCAGTCCATGCTCCTCCGGGGCTCGTTGCCTGAAATTGAGATAGGCAAAACATCCCCTGCACCTCACTGAATGTTTTGGGCCCTTCAATTAGGCTCAATTCAGGTTGAAACGACAAACCCGAACCCATCCACGGTGGCAGTGACGGGCAGTGGTCGATCTCCGGCAAGGGGCTATGCTACCGTGCAATTGAGTGGAGGCTTTTGATGGCCGTCCCACTCTGAGTCTTTTGGTGGGGGCGGTGCACCTCACCGCCGTCGGGAACGACGGTTCCCACGGTGGTGCCACGACGGAGCTAGGGCTGCTCCGTCGAAGCCCTTCCAGCTAAAATTGAGCTGGGAACTTGGTACCATCTTGTTCCTCTCATCACCCTGAGTCCATAGAGACCAAAATCACCTCGATTGGTGGTCGGACGAAGGAGAAATCAGCTCGAAAAAATTTGGGTTCCACTGCCACTTTGGGCGGCGCGTGAGCCCTCCTCCGGCGGCCTTTTGGGCTACTCGGCACACCGTTGAGCTCAGCTCTTCGAGATCTTTCCAACGGTGTGGGAGGTGTCGAAAATGGAGCTCAAAATCTCAACTTCACTTTTGTGAGGAGAGAGAAAGTAGAGAGAGAAAGTGAGGAGAGAGAAAGTGAGTTGATAATCACGAAATTTCCCCCTTTTTTTTTCTTTTTGCTTTTATATAAAAAGTGTGGAAAACACTTTTTACACAGTCTAATTCTGTACTGTGTGACTTTATAACAGTCTAATTTTTACGCTGCATTACTTTTACAGTGTAATTTTCATATTGCATAATTTCATCAGTGTATTTTCCTTACACTGTATTATTTCAATACCGTATAATTTTCATGTTATTATACAATACTTTTCCTTAAATCACGTTTTTTGCCTCAATATAATCCTTAATTTAATGCATTTTCAATGCATTAAAATTTTGGGTTGTTACACAAGCTAATGCTTTGAACATTGCTTTCTTTCTTTTCACTACTACAGACAGAAGATTAGATAAAGGTTTTAAATCATCGTCTAAAGATAAGACAATGGTTACCAAACCGTCATCTAATCTATAGTTGTAACATGTGGTATACATTAGATGACACCGTCATCTAACAACACATTAGACAGTTTTTACTAAAACCATCCTTTAGAGTGCAAAAACCGTCGTCTAATGTGCCACTTTAGACAATGGTTTTAGTAAAAAACCATCATTAATAGCCTTGACAAAAATTAAAAAAATTAAAAACCATCATTAAAAAATAATGATCATGATATATTAGGTGAGACAAAAGTGGATTTTAAAGATTCCTTCGTATCATGAGTTCAAAGAACTCTTATCTAAGCTCCAAGTGAAATTGTATCTAGGTTGTATTAAGTATTCATCATTGAATTTCTTAGTGAAATTAATGCACTAAAAAGTGCTCTATAAGCAGCCTAATGAATGCATGGATGCTATGTTGAGGTTATTAAAATATGCATTCCTAGATCAAAGCAAGTTACTTGAATCTCATTATGAGTCCAAGAAGTTATTTAGTAAACTAGGCCTAAGTTACGAAACAATTCATGTCTGTAAGTATGATTGTGCTTTGTTTTGAAAGGAAAACGTTGATCTACAGGTGTGTCTCATTTGTAACACGTTGTCGAAAGAGTTAGAAAGGGAAAAAAGTTCCATGTAAAGTACTACATAACTTTGGTTTAAAGGATCGATTAAAGCATTTGTATATTCCCGTCACACTGTTAAAGTAATGACACGGCACCAACGCGGGCGATCGAAGGATGAAGACTTAATGTGTCATCCAGTTATCTGTAAAGAGTGGAAGGAACTTGATGAAAAATACCTTAATTTTGCCTGAGAACCAAGAAATATTCAATTGGGTTTAACTGTTGATGGTTTCAACCCTTTCGGGAACATGAGTCTCTCATACAGTATGTGGCCGGTGGTTATGACTGCTTATAATTTATCTCCATGGTCATGGACCAAGAACCCATACAAGATGTTGACCTTGTTGATTCTTGGCTTAAATGCTCTTAGGAAAGATATACATGTGTTGTTAAGGCCCCTTGTGGAGAAGTTAAAAGAATTATAGGATGAAAGGATTGATGTGCGCGATGCTGTTTCGAAAGCTTCTTTATAGATACGGGTTGTGTTGCTCATGACAATTACCAACGTCTTTGCTCATAACAGTGGTCAAGGGTATTTAGCGTGTCTACAATGATGTGGGGGGGGGGGGGGGGGGGGGGGGGGGGGGGGGGGGGGGGGG